>DWPP01000508.1:0-11116 GCA_018251735.1 Eantis mithridates tamenund
AACTTTAGAATCGTCTAACGGAGTTACAATCGATTAAATGCGATTCATTTAGTTAGACGAATATCAACTTAAAAAAAAGATTATCCTGCTAGTCTAACGTTAACTCTAGGGGGTGTTGTATAATATAATTAGTCAATTACGATAATAAGTTTATTGACGGAGCGCTGCGGCGCGTATCAATTACGAAATACACTTTTACACAAACATTTTGCTACTGAATAAACATACACATATAAAAACCGCGTACACTATATATAAAGTAATACAAACGAGAGTCGAAAGGTTAACTACACAACATTACTACAGTAAGCCATGATTAAAATATTATTCCATAAACATTATTATAATAATTAAGATACAGTTACATATCTTATGTCGATATTACTCAGTGTAATATAAAATGCACAGTAGCGAGTCCGCGCGTCGCGACGCCGACGCCGCATCGCCTCACACTTGACAGACCAGCCTCTAACGAGTCTTACCGTATTTGTATTTTGCTAACTATTTTAATTAATAAATTCATCCAATATTTTAATGTTCTTCACCTATATAATAATAATTAAAAACCCATATAAATAGTCTCAATCGATTTTTCACAATAATTTGCACTAAGTTTAATGTTGAATAAATCTAAAATTTCTAATACATATTATACTTTATTTAAAATAAATTATATTCTTTATGTTACTTAGAAAGATTGCCACGACGGTACATTACAAACTAACTTCTTAAATTGTTCCGAAGGTTTGTGAGTTGGGGCCCGAGCCCGTAATCTAAACACCTTAGTGCTAATTCAATATCACTGAAAATAAAATAATTATAAATCATCTATATATTCACTTAACTTTTTGTAAGGCATCGTTTCCTAATATTAATTAATACGTGAACAATGTCGCCGCATCGGTGGTTGTACATTAAACCTACAGTAAGTAAATTATAACCGAAATGATGGAGACGATATGGTGAAGGAGCGAAGTAGATTAGACAAGAGGGGGGAAACTTACCGAGGAATGGATCAGACATTAACCTAACTAACATAGGAACGATCTAGTGTCTAGTGACGTCACCACGGGAGCCACGAGCGGAACGAGAGGACACACAGGACTACACGTAACCTAGGGGCAGTTTAGGCACCGACTCATTTAATTATTATTAATTAATTAATTAACATTATTATTTCATTATATTGATAAAAAGGTACGAGTTTCAACATCCTACAAATATGATCCGTTTTTCAGTCGAGTGTTACTTTACGTTACGTTATAGAGCTAATAGAAATGTAAATGTACCAATATATCCGCGTTAACTATGAAACATCACAATATGAAAAAGGCGTCCTCACTATGTTTTAGCGTTAATTTGGTACTCCGCACCCCTCGCCGGACCGCGTCACTTATTTTATTATTTCCTTACTCCTCACGTTACTCGTCGTAGATAAATTATACTTTACTTACGGTGCGATCTTAAATAACCCTATGCTATACGATCAAATTATGCATTCGTGTCAACAATTTGTATATTAAAACATTAATTAATAACAAGTTACGTTCGGCCACCGTGGCCGCCACGCCTCACGCCCAACGTCGCGTCGCGCCGCCGACGATTACTTAGCTTATCACTAAAATTTTAATCAGTCGATCGGTCAAATGATTGAGCGATATAGTACAGTAAAGGACTAACATTAAATTTAATCTAACAATGTTATTTTAAATTATAACTCACATCGCGACGGCGCGGCGGATCGCGGACGGGTCGCCGACCTCCCTATACAGTTTTAAAAATATTTGGCGATCACATAAATTAAAACTTTAAAACTATGTGACGAGAGAATCGATTAAAATTATGCTTTACACACGATTATATACTTGTATATAATATGTACAAGAGTTCGCGCGGAGTGCGGGGGGGTGCGGGGTGCGGGGGGTTCCGCTACACATCTATATCCTAAATGCTTGAGCTTCGTTTACTTAACACATACAACATTTATCGTTTGCTCGTTAACAATTTGGCAGGTAAATTTAATTCATTAAAGTATAAATTCCATTATTTTATCAACTTAAAAAATGCGATAAAAAACTAAAATCCATATAAGAAACAAATTAAAATTACGAATATTATTTATACAGAATTGTTCCCTTTTAAATAGCGGGATAATTAAAAATATTTAAAATCACGTTCAGTCACAATATGTTTTGTTAAATATTAACACATAATTATTTCATTATATCCCTACCGTTTTCCTAAGTCTAGTGGGTGGTAAATAACCAAAATTCTAACATTAAACATACATATCGATATATACCAAATATTTATACAAGTTATTAGCTTAAGTTAAGTCGTTTTAGGTCATTTCCTAAGTTGGCCTTGTTTAACGCGTCTGTCAAATGTGCGAGCGCGCGGCGCCGCGCCTCTCAACTAACATCACCACTACACGGAACTGCGAGATCCCACCGTTCCACCTTTCATCGTATGATGTCATTAAAAGAAATCATTACACTCCCAAACGAAATAATTGACAAGTATGAAAAAGTACCAAGTAAAAGACAAAATTTCAAAAAAGAGCCCACGTCCAAGAAGAAATATTAAAAGTGTTCGCGTACACTCCTGTACGCGTGTTCGCGCGTTCGCGACGAGCTGGGGACTGCACCGTGAACAGAGATGCGAGAGGACAGCCAGCCTTAGGTTTAGTTATCCATAATCCGTAATCAATAATCCATCTGACAAGCGATATTTTACCTACTAAGTTGCTAGTTGTTAATACCGTTAACATTATATTCTCTAATTAAAATTAACTTCCTTAATTACGCGTGTGGGTTTGTGTTAATGTAGTTCGTCGGTGACACAATATTCTTATAATATATATAAATAAACGTTCTATAAATCGCATGCACGTAACATTTTCGTATCATACTAAAATTATTGGAATTAGTTTATATTATATTGCATTGCTATCAAAGTTAACGATCACTCAGATACATTTCGTTTCGTCAACATCGAATCAGTGGCATAAAGTTACAAAACATCAATACATTATTCATAAAGCACACGCCATTAAACGATCGATTTGTCAGTGAACTCGATCGAGGTATAATTTCGAATGTCAAAAATGGATGCGATGCGGTCACGGGGATCACCGAAACTGTACGCTTCGAAGTCATACCTTCCTACAAATGTCGGTCGAGACGTCGGTCAGTGTCGAGTGAGTGTGTTTGAATGTGTGTGGGAGAGTGTAGGGATTGGCAAGTGTAGGGGAGTGGGAACTGACGGCGTACTGCCCGCCGCTCCGGCACCGAACGCGACCGCGATTCCATTCGATATTTCATTATCTTAAACGCGAGAAACCAACTACGTTTGATAGTCACGCTCATATTGGGGAGCTTTAATGTAAACGGTCATCTATCCGTTTTTGTTAGGTTTAGATTGCATTGCGCTAGTGATTTATTTTTGCGGAGTAACGAGAAATATTCTTGCGCTTTACAAGATGTGCCAGGTCTTGGTGCACATTGAAAGTTTTTAACGCGCAATGTACGGGTCGCGACGCGGATGGATGTTACACGGGTTCGTGCGTGGATGTTGGCAGTGCTTGCAATTTGCGCGAAATCTATGATTTGAAACATAACTGCTCGAATGGTTACAGCAGGTATCGTTGAACGGATGGGGACACATGCGTGACAATTATAAAATGTGAGTGATTGTTGTATGCATTCTCACGGCACAGCATCTCAATTGACGTGATGTTTTTGCCTTTAACCGTTGCAACAGACACGCCCGTAGCACAAACTGCATTTCAATATACGGTTGGAACGCGTTCGACGGTTGTGGATGGTGCGGAGCGGCGGGGCACTATGCTGCGGGCCACTCCTTGCTAAACTCGTTGGCGGCGGCGAAGTGTTTGGGCGCGTGGTGCGGATGCGCGTGCACACCTGGCGGCTGCGCGGCGGCCGCGTGGTACTCGCCCCCGCCGTAGCCGCGCGCCGCGCCGCCGCCGTACGACGAGCCCTGGCGCCCCACGACACACCACACGTTAGCCCCCCTCCCACTCACCGCACACCCGCCAGACCCGCCCCATCGCACGCTACGTTGTCGTCTCGCGGCACGCGTCACGGTCGCTACCTCGCATTGATGGGGCCGATCTCGCGCCGGCGGCTTCCGACCGGACGATTTGTCGTCAAATTCGCTCTTATCTTATTTTCTTACGTGAGCTAAATTTATTGCTTGAATAATGACGATTTATCTGACGATAAACCGTAAGGCGTTCTGTCTAATGGGCGCGCCCGGTCGAAGCCTCGGATCAATGGAGAATTACGTTACTTCGAAAACTGTCGTATGAGTATTAAAGTGGAAAGTACAAAAATATAAATGTATTGAATCTAAACTAAATCGAGGGTTCGACTTTGACGCGCCCCGCGCCGATCCCAGGAGAACGAACTCTGGATTTTCACAATAATTGATAACTTGGGCTGTTTCTGTTTACTTAAATTCCATCCAGTTAAATCGCCACCCCTGGGATAGCGCGAAATATTGTATATATTTATGCTCTCTCGTTACATTTAACATAATAACCGGGTATCATCTCTGAACACTTAAAGTACAGCTCTTAATATTATTTTATCGTTATATTATTTATTAATGAACCTGTAACAATATGAAAAATCCAAATTTTACTAATTTGTACTTTAAATGCCAATTTACAAGTGTTGAGATGAAACAAAGCGATTGAATCATCTCGCACAACTACAAAAATGCAACATGAATATAGAATGGGACTAAGATAAGCTTATAACTAGTGCGGTGCGATGCCTTTTAGGTGAGCCCGCGTAATCGTCGCTAAGACCGAACCGTCCATAGTGAGAAATCCCCAGTTTCGCGACATTCCCTCATCCGAACCCACCCTTATTTCTAATTGTCTTTCTGGAGGAGCCACTCTTGTGGGCCCTGATCGACCAACTGGAAAAGAAGAATTATAAGACATCAAGTCCCACTCGCCACAATATTCCTGATCTTTAGCGGTTTTTATGTAAGTAGCGCAGAGCGTGAAGATGGACCGGGCGAAAAGCGTGTGAATTATCCCCGAGGGCAATGAGTCGGGAGGGAACATCGGAGGGGAGGGGGAGCGGTGATGAGAGACCTTCAGCGAAACTCGACTATAAGATAACATCTTGTTGATTTTTCACTATGGATAGCGGTGCGACTGCACCGACGGCGGCTCGCACACCTCATAGCTCATATAGCTCATAGCTCACATCGCTCAAAGACATCGCACGTCCATCTCGCCTATGACACATGCAGACGAGCGGGGTCGATGTCTCCGATAAACTCTAACAAGCGTCGTATACATCGGAACACAGCACACGGATGCAGGAGGCAAACTAATTATTTACTCTATAGTATAAAATCATGCTGCATTGGCATTACGGCTGCCAAGTCTCGTTTGCTTGTTTGTTTGGATTCAAGTGAGAGGTATTCGCTGAATTTCGCTCTTTCACCAATTTTTTTTCGTATTAGTCGCGCTTTCATTCGAGAATCGCAAACAAACTCGAGGCAAGTACAACCAAATTGAAGTTGGCAAGAAAACGAACTTGTTATCGTTCACTCTCTTATCACTCTTTCATTCGGTCTACATATTGTGGATGGACTAGGGGGACTGATGCATTTGTACTCATCATTCATGCGCTCTTTCAAAATAAAAAAAAAAATAATCACGACAAACAAACGGAGAAATGGATGCGGGACAAAATAAAGTGAAAAGCAAGGGTGAATACGGGATAATATGGGATAGGAGGGATGCAAGCCCCGAGGGTTAGAGCAAAAAAAAAATAAAAACAAAAGAAATCATCAACTTGGCTGTACTTTGCAAAATGCATCAAACACTCACAGTAAAAATTACGTGAGTGTGCACTGTTACACCTCGGATAAGAGATTGTAGTTATTTTAATTCGTTTTTTTTTTAGTACACAATGTATTGTGTACTACATAATAATCAACTTATCCGAGATGCAACGTTTGTTTGCGATTTGTGTCGTAATGGATAGAGACAGTCACAAAGGAATATAAAATACGACAACCAAAAGAATAAGTAGTAAAGTAAGCATGGTGAAGGCGAAATTTCTCAAGCAAACGTTACTGATTCTATCCATTAAGTTCTGTGACAGTTTGGGGTTATCCATAAATTACGTCATACGATAAGGGGGAGGAGAGGGGATCCACCGAGTGTGACAGGGAGGCTTAATTTTTATGACTCCAAGTTATTTTAAAATGGAAATTTAAATAATATCAGCGCTGCTGTTTTAATTTAATAATTTCTAGTTTACAATTAAAAAATATGGAACGTCAAAATAGGGAATCAGAAATGTGAGTAGCTGTTTCACAGAAAAATCATGAAATACGTGTGACGTAATTTATGGATGGCCCCTATTAGTTAAGAATTCAAAATTGATTGCCTGTTACACCGTGTAGCGCGACCTACTGACCACAGTTCGTGTTTCAAACAAACATTTGCAATTTTAATATTCTATTATTTATCACTTTCACGTCTAATTACGTTTACATTGAAACACGATACCGCAATTTATCGGAGAGATCGAAGCAAGCTGGTCCAATCGTACTTGAGATCGTCTTTGCAAATTGTATGACAGTTATTATGATAAAGAACGAAGAACAAAATTAACATTATTAATATTAGAGTAAATTATTAGAAACTGAAATTTAAGAGTGATTAAATCAAGATATACAAATATAGTACTTACAATTAAATGATTAAATCATAAAATGAACTATGTGCGATGAATAATGACACTACGGCAAATCACGCATACAATTGGACTAGATTTAATTACTAGCAAGAAAGCAAAAATAGATCAACAAATACATTTTTCATTACGCATTTTTTCTGTGAAGTAGATGCAGTATACGAAGTAGACACTTCGAGATATATGTGACCAACACCAAATGGAGTCAACTTAAAACCAACTCCTAAATACAATAATGCCTCGAACTGTTATGTGACAACACTGTCATACAACAGTTCACTCAGCACCTTGCATTTTTGCTTAGAAAGTGTATTTGTTATCTATGTCAAATACATTCCACAGAGGGTATCTTTGGAATCAAAAATACACCCAACCTAGCACAAATCGCGCCAACACCAAATCAAGCACTTTTATATTTAATTGCAATATTACGATTCGTGCTAGGAATAGAGGAACGTAACAGTTATGTCATTTAAGCAGATTCTATAACATCTCTATAAATAAACAGTAGCTTGGAAAATTTCAAATTCAGATATGATAACTTATTAACTAAACAATCTATAGAGTATGGTTATTGAAAAAATTCTTAAATGACTTCACATAACTTATTGTAATGATTATAATCAGAACATCAGCCAAATACATCATACTGAGATCATTGTCACCTGTGATGTCTCCGCTTTCTACACAAAAGATACACATTTGGCAGAAGTCATAAGTATTAATCGTGAACTTAAAATTAATGACATTTAATAATGGTTTAGATGGAAAAATAAAACTATGACATATGGGAAACTAATGTAACATGGATTCAGTAAGATGTTCGAATATGATTTAAATATTGCTCGTAAGCACTTAGTGAATGAGGCTTTACAGAGTTATGACAATTTTTTTTTTAATTTTTCTCCTTCCTATTATTCTTTATTATTCACTAAGTACCCACAATCCATGCATTTTTATGAAAATAGCACAACAAATACACTACTGTGTATTTTATAATGTTGATTACCTTTCTGCATTTATTTTTAAAATTTGTTGTGTGGGGTTGGTATGCATATTTGTTGTGCCACTTTATAAATTATTAGTAACAAAGTAAATGTGTTGATTTTTTTGAATGCCAAATATGAAACTGTATACAGCAAAATTTTCATAACCATGTTCAAGTAGTAATTGAGATTTGACTTTAATTTTTTTTGTATATTTAAATGATATTATTAAAACATTGTTTTTTTCACTTACTAATAGTTTCAAAGGTAACCAGCAAGCGATGATGGTCTCTTATGGACACGGCAACATAATTGTTTAATTGTATTTAGTCTATTGCAACTAAACTATTAATAGTAAATCTTGATTGTTTGCTAGTAACAAATAATTTTTAATGTATATAAACAGAATATAAGAGTACAAGTTAGTTAGCTGTATATAGGTTCAAAGGCGTGTGACGTCAGCGTGTATGCGTGTCAGTGTGGTGTATGTGTATGTGTGTGTGTGTAGGTGCGTACCTGGTCCTGCTGGTAGGCGGGCGGGTACTGCTGGTAGGTGGAGTAGTCGGCCGAGGAGCTCTTGGAGAGCGCTGCGGTGGAGAGCGCGCCGGTGAGCGCCGGAGCGCTGGCAGCGCCGCCCGCACCTCCGCGCCCGTACATCTCGCCGCTCTCCGACAACGGTACGTACGAACCTGCGGTGCATTCACATACACATTCAAACTCTTATCTCTTATACACACATCCTGCTATAGCTCATCCGTCATTACGTCACACAGAACGAGTTCACTAACTGTTGGGATGGGTGGCAAGAAGTGACAGAGGCATTTTTGTTTGACGTCACATTTCAAAATAAATAATCTAACTATTCCGTAACTTAAGTAGGAATTAATATTGGAACTGCTGTTTTTTCTTTAATCATTTCTAGGTGTAAAATCGCTAAATATGACGTCACAGTTAGTGGGAGTCTACAATGTGAAATAGTAGGGGTCAAAAATTCATGGATTTTGTGTGACGCAATTTATGGATGACCCCTTATTCAATGTACACTATACATATACATTTCCGCGGGAATTCGGAGGGCGGAAAAAGAAAATCAAGGTTTTACTCGGTATTAAACACCTGGTTTATTGAGGCCGACATACCCAGGCGCTATCTGGTAGCCTGTTGAATAAATAAATGTGCTTCCCAAACCTCTTCAAAAATACTATACATACACTTTACCACCACGGGTGCCACTAGCAAGACCGACCGAGTACATCGTACATCTACACCAAGTTTCTGAGCTATATATAACCTAGGGTAGATTAATTTTTACGTACCTTAGAGTAAAAAAAAGTTAGTTTATTTTTTGTTTTTATATAACTAGACTTCACATCCATATCTCATTTGAAACCAAACGCTCAAACTATGCAAGGAAACTGTTTGGGAAACACTATGGATTAATTTCTGCCAAAAAATTTTTTTTTTCATTTATACGGTTCTTTGTAAGTAATCATTCAAACTGATGTACAAGCCTTGCATATATAGCCTATATCTTTACTTCAATCTCAAATAATAACAAATATTTTAATTACAATAATATTTTCTGTTTGTCATTGAGTGTATAAAAATTTAAGAATATAATTTCATAAGATAAATTGCAGGCTTAAAAAATACCAGATATCTATTTTATATAAGTTATTTCATTAATATTTTGATTATGATAAAACATTATCAAAATATTAATGATATTTCTGATAATTTGATTGATTTAACCAGTATATTCACTTGACTGAAGTGATAAATAAAGGGAAAGAAATCTCAATGAATATTTAAATTATAAATTTGACGGCTGTCCACTTGTACTCGGAAACTGACCTCATTTCGCGCCTGTAAGTATTTTTAGAAGATTGTTGGAATTTTATCGTATTAAAACATACCTATTTAATAACACTACACTCACAGTCCCAGTATATTAGTGCTATGAAAACATACAAAGTCAAGAAAACACTTCTGACGGCCAACTGAATTCAACCCCATCAGGAGCCAAGCCACATGCTATGTTAAACGAATTTCATGTTTTTTTTTTAAACTTCACATTAAAAAAAAGCTTATGCAAACGTTTCTCAAATATAAGACCGCGTAACTGTCGTTAAAAAACTTGATTAAAGTTTTAGATTCACGTATTTATACATAGATCTCATTATAATATATTCAGCCTAGCATAAGCACCTTAATTTTTCAAGAAAGAAAAGAAAAGCCTATCGATCAAATCTACTAAAGTATTAATAATAAATTAGAAACAAATTAATGCCAACCAACCTACTGTTCCACCCCCAACTGACACAGGTTTTAGATGTAAATATATCTAGCGACCTATATAGTTTCATATTTGACCCTGATGGTCATGACTAACCTTTTAAATTAGAGTACGATATGACTAACCAGATCCAATCGAGTTGGGAGCTCCACTGACAGTATTTTTAATTTAAGTCTTTTACTGGCCTCTTTTCTGTATAGATTACTGACTTTAGTTGGTCATGACTAATTTAGTGTACAGAATGACTAACTGGATCCATTACATTAAGTGCAAGAACATATACAGCCTCGATTCTATTTATTATTAGTGTATGGAATGACTAACCAGATCAACTTGTATTTTGAACGGCAAAAGTCATCAATTGATATTATAAAATGGTCATGACTGTTAAGTTAGTGTACGGAATGACTAACCGGATCCAGTGGAGTTGGAGTTTTGAGCCATGTTCCAGTTGGTCCAGCTGCCGCCAGTCGACGCGCCCGCCGGAGCGGAGCTGTAGTTGGCTGTGGCACATACAACATTTACGTTAATAGAGTTCTAATCGCTTTTAATCGGCTCTAATCGAATCGTAGGTTAAAACGATTCGAGCCAAATCGATTTTGAAAATTTTGGAACTCGTGATCTGTTCTCTAATCATTGCTAACTGTCAACTACTTCTAATCTAAGAGGCGGAGTGATAGAAAGGGAAAGAAGGTAGCGGTGCCTGCTGAGAATTCGCAACTATGTCTAAACACTAAATATCCCACGCATAAGTTTTAGATACATAGAGTAAGAGATCCAATCGTATCGCAAATGTAGGTAATAAAGTATAGACGTCAATTTAGCACTATTTTTGGATAATACACATAATTACCATAGAATCGAACAACTGTGTCGATTTACAGTACACTGGAGTGAAGCAGTCAATGAAAGGTGTGTTTTATGTAATTGTGTGTTAGTTTTTTTAAATTGTTTTATGACTTAGTCGCACTAGTGTGGAAACTAAGGTACTTGAAACAATCTAAGACTCGTTTTACTGTTATATTTAAAATCATACAGCTAAATTTATATATAATATAATCGAATTCTTTTAGATTTATATATAA
>DWPP01000509.1:0-11115 GCA_018251735.1 Eantis mithridates tamenund
AAAAAATTGTCCCTGAATAAAAAAAAATATTATTTAAATTTATTTTTGTTAACACAAAAGTAATTACATATTATTAGGCTATGTTTTTTAATCTAGGCTAAACCTGTATAAATAATCCTATCTATTAATGGTTGATTTACTTATGCAACATCTAAATTATTATTGAATTTAATTTTTGAATTAAATTTAAAATAAACATTTACTTAGTATGTACGCAATACATTTCATAACTTACTTATTGTGTGTAGGTGGCAATATTGTGTAATATAATTTCAAGGAGCATCAACATTACCGTTTTGTCAAAAATGTAATAACACATCCATTACAGTAACAGTTATGATTTTACACTCATTCATTCAATGTAATAAATGTCGTAATATAATATGTCATAAATTATAACCTCATACAAAGGAGCGCCGGCTCTCTCAAGCGTCTATAAACAAATCGTTATTGCGATTTAAGGACCCATTTAAAACCTATAAATTCAAAAATGCAACACAATCCCGACCTAATGTTTCACAGGATAGAGTCTAATACATTTTTTTATCGATAACGCCTTGACGCTCATAAACTATTTTGAGTAAAAGCGAAATGAACGAACGATTCTTGCGTCTCTATCCAACTTATGAAGTACATCATATGCATGAGTGGGATGGTGAATATTTACGAGGTGTTTATATCGATACGGCGGTGTTGATTTAACCATTGCTTTGGTTTATTGCAGTCAATAAAATTGAATGTTATGAGGCAAGGTCGCACGTGAAAGATCGCTTGTAATTTATGTCTTCATCTCGGGACACTGTACTTTACAAACATATGGCGGCCGGTTAGTCGGTTCTTTGTCACATGCGCTGATGACACATGGATTTGGGAGCAAAGGTCAATTGATATACTTCAATTAAGAACGATTACATAAACTTAGCAGACCAATTTTAAGTGTTCTGGCTCATATATTTTAGAAGTTTTTATAACGCTGCAACCAAACGTAAGCCATTTTACATCCCACTGCTGGATATGACTCTCTGCCCACAGCTTGACTACAAGTGGCCTTCTTGCTGGTTGGAGCTTTTGGCTCCTCAAATACTTAGATCAATAAAAATGCAGACTAGTGGCTAACCTGTGAGTCAAAGATTGTTTTAAACAGTTTCAATAAATGGGGTTTATACCAGGTTTAACTACTGCTATATCTTGACAACATATTCCAATTCCAATAAGAAATAAAAATGAAGTTAAAAACAATACCTTATACCTAATCTCCTAAACATAATAGATATTATAGGTTTTATTACTCTAAATTTGTTTTAGTTACCTTCAGAAATGAATGAAAATATTTTCAATTTCTTTTTTCGTGTAACAGTAATTCAAAATGTGTAGGTATTGATTAAATTATAAATATTGATTAAATTATATGCTACTTACTTCCTACAATTGCTTGAAGTTTGAAGCCGTATTTTTATAGTAAAATAAATAATATTGCACCATCAATTGGAACTCCATTTAAAAATAAAATTGCAAACATTCACAAAGCGGAGACTCATAATAGATTTTTATTGGTATCGACGTTTGAGACGCTCGCGTCATATCAGAGTTAGTTTAAAGGTCAAAATAAATTGGTCAGTCAGTCATCTGCCACAATGACAAGTGTTATTTATGATCTGATGTGCCATTGCACTTACTCCAGATTGGGTTCACGGTCGTACTGAGATAACAACAATGTCGTCTGTAGTGTGAATGTAGAATACATGTTTGTAGTGTGTGAATTGTTTGAGACCTGAGTAATGTAGTATTTTTGTATAAAATCCTTATGAAACAGTTTAATTTTGAAGCTAATGGGTACATAGATAAAAACTAAATTTGATACATTATTGAAAGTTAAAAGAATAATTCAATCCTTGAGATAATATGTCTTTGCGGTCGTAAGTATATAAAGAAACCAGACATTAACCAGGTAAGGCTTTACAGGCACCAAGAAAAAATATTGTATAACATTAAATGACTTCCGGAGAGCGCATCAAATTAGCGGTACGTCAGTCAGACAAATACAGCGTCATTTAAAATCCTGCAAAACCATAATTGCCTCAATTTCGAACTTGTCAAAATCGCATTAGTTCGACCTTACGTGGAGAATAATGGTGCGCCTTCAGCGTTCATTGGATGGAGGCATTATTAAAAACTCATTAGAGCGAGCCACACCTAGCCGTATAAATAACCGCGTTCGTGTTGAAACAGAAAAAAGTAATTTTCAGATTTGTGCCGGGAGGGGCGGGCCAATCACCCGTGGCTGACACGGAAGGAACCAAGCCTGTATCACGCGAAATCATTATTTTGTCGTTAGGGATACGTATAATAATGACGCCGTCTTGAAGCCGATCGCCGGATCTGGTACAACACTAAAGCCTGGGATTTGCATGTGAGATATTAAGAGATATTACATATCTGCCTTATAAGTATACCTAACAGTCTCTTATACATATTTGATGGGAGATTCTCACACAATAAACGTTTTTATCAAATCGCATTTGAAACTTGTATTGTAACTATAATTAATGACTTTAATTACCTATTGGATTGAGTTGTCCCGAAATGTATGGATGGTATAAAACAAAATACAAATATAACAATACTCTTATTTTTCAAAATATAAACAAAATACTTTGATAATTCGCTATCGTAGCAAAACAGTTCAAACATCTACACAGGTATTAAAAATATTGCATATATTCTTCCATTTAAGAGAAGAAATCCCTTGAATTGACCCTGAACCGATCCTAATATTGAGTTAATACCTAATTATGTATTGAATTATGAGTAGGTGTAGTGATTATCAATTTTTGACACTTACAATACTGTTATGAATCAAGTGTTAGATATAGGTAGTGTTTTAAAGGTGTAAGTACAATAAAAATCTGTAAATACAATCATTATGCTTTATTAATTTCATGTATTTATATATTTATGACAATATCGTCTCGCCTAACCTTATTAAGTTACTAATTATAGTTATATTTCATAAATTTTGAATTGATAGGACATAATGGTAAATAAAATCGATTAGGTATCCATTATCATGTCAAGAGACCTAATTCTTGAAAGTTAAAGGACAGGATCAGTTCGCCTAACAATCAAACTAATATAATTTCATAAAACTAATTACTTCTTTTAAAATTTAAAAAACCGAAAATGTTGAGACATCTGGCAAGGGACTGGTTGAAATTGCATGTTTTGATTGCACTAAAATTATTTGATTCGATCGACATCATTTCAATATTCGTCGAAGAATCTACTTGGTGTTGTAAAGCAATCAAACAATGCATACTATTACAACAAAAATCACAACATAAAAATGATGTTTGAGCAAGTTTCAAATTATAAACAAAATGCATCCCAGCCAGAGACTTAGTATAAATTAACCAATTGTAGAGTCGATCGAAGAAGCAAAACTAATTAAAGTGATTCAATAAATAAATACCGTGTAAAATATCGACAATATACAGTTAAAACAATTTACATTTACTTAACGAACACAGCACAAATTAATATATAATATGTATAAAATGAAACGGGCTCACTGAGTTTCTTAATAAAACATTTACTAGTTACAATCTATGTGAAAAAAAAACAATTTACAATAAATAGTATACATTATTACGAAAAAACGTATAACGTGAATCCCGACAAATCCAATCTTTCAAAGTCACGCTCCTTAAACAGTACCTATCGTAAGACTATCATGTTACAAGTAAATATTTAATGTTCGATAATTTTACGTATATTGGTTTCCTTAGGCAATGATTTTATAAAAATACCTTTTGTCTCCGTGAGACTTGTATATGAATCGGCCGAATGCTGACATGCACTACATGCGCTTACTAGGTACTCCTTTTATACAAACACTGAACAACCAGTAGTATTTCCTAACTTTGGTATACTGTGTACATGCCCATACCTACTTTCCATAAAGATACTCAAATTATGAAAAAGATAGGTATAAAGTTCTCCTGTACCTACAGAATCGAAGGTAACTTTTATTCCACTATATTAGAACAAATTAGTGAATTTCTCTGTGTCGATGTATGATTCCAACATGCCTCTAATAATTTAATTTCTCCATTAAATGGCACGACCTTAGTCCGTGTAAAATGAAATAATAAAAATATTGACAATCGTAAGCTTTACCCTTGCAACATTTTACAATAATAATATAAGAATCCTATGACCTTATTATCAGTAATAATTACGTATATGTGTCTTCGAAAAATCGTATACATTGCACTTGTATAACTGGCCTTCCCAACTACGAATTAATTGACTTGTCCAACAGAGAAAACAGTACCGATGACCAAGAAATAAGTAACATGAAAAATAAATTTAATAAATAAAGCCATTATTTTGTAATTAATTGTAAATAAATAAAGAAATGCAAAAATGTATAAAACTTTAAGAACATTTTTTTCTATTATTTCTTCAACTTGATGGTCGTTACTTGTTTCCTGTGAGACAAGCCCCTAAAAGGGTACAAAATCAGAGAAGATTCACGAATTAAAAACTCCTCCCCGCGAATTATAAAGAACTAATCGTTGCTTCCCAAAATTAATCTCAATAATATTATTCACACTAAAACAATTGTACATAACCGTAAAATCTAAATTATTATGTTTATATGTACAGAATAGCATTTCGATAGCTTATTTAGAAATAAAACATCAAATATATTAAATAATAACAATATCGATACTAATTGCCTTCTTATCAATGGTTAATTATAAGAGGTCCTTATGGTTCTGTGATTCGTATTGTAAGAAAGAAGATTTGTTTTCAAAGTGCTCGACTGATATTCAGTAATAAAACAGGAAGAATAAATATCGAAAGGCAGGTTTATATTACATCTATGAGTGAGTGGGTCCGTAGGTCACTAAGAAAGAGTCACGGATGTTACAATAAATTGTTACGTCAAGCACTTTGACAAGAATTTATAAGGTCTAATAAGCCAATTGCGAAAGAGTAGACAATTCCGAATATCCGCTCTGTTTCCAAACAATAATATCTCGACTACATTATAATCGTATGCAATCACATCAAAACTCCATGCAGTTAATTAATAAACACTGCGTTTTTGGTAATTATTGGTATTGAGATTGTTCTATAAATTAATTTATACTTAACAACTGTAAAAATCTCTTCATCACACTATCATTACTCTTTATGCCAAGTCACTAAGTTACGTATTAGTTATAATGTAATATTATCATGAAAAGTCCAACATACAATTTATACAAATTAAACTGTTCTAGTAACTGAGGTCGGCGGATCGACTGTTTCAGATCATCGCTAAATTCGATTGTATACGAAAATAAACAGAGAGGGGTATGAGGTTTGAATCTGAAACGAATCGATCGGTTCTTGACCGTGGACTAAGCTTGGAGAGGGATTACTGTGGCGATGTCGGCGGGCTCATATTGTCCGGCTCGTCTCCGGAGCCTGGCTCGCCTTTGGTCTTATTCTCCTTCTTCCACTTCATGCGGCGGTTCTGGAACCAGATCTTGATCTGGCGCTCGGTGAGGCAGAGCGCGTGCGCGATCTCAATCCGTCTCCTTCGTGTCAGGTACCGGTTGAAGTGGAACTCCTTCTCCAGCTCGAGGGTCTGGTACCGCGTGTATGTTTGCCGTCCCCGCTTCCGTTCTGAAATTGCACAAGAATACACGTTAGCTACAATTAGTTACACAAAGAGTTTGTGAGGCAGCCCTGGGCGCTGCCAGACGTTAAAAACTGCATAGGCATTTCTGATAAATGGTAGTTATTTGTAAACAGCGAACACTCCCGGCGAAGTTAATTGAAAATTGTTTTGAGCTTATCAATTTGTTAATTGTTTTTGCTTGTTCGGTATTTCTCTCGGCTGTCGGGGGTAACAAAGTTTTGTATTATACATAGAGCTTTTTGAAGCAGTAGAAGTAGAATATTTCCGTTTAGTTTTTAAGAGAAAAACACTTGTAGCTGACTTGTTAATCAGGTTGTTGAAACTTCGTGTGAAATCAATAACGAAAGCTACCTACTCTTCAAACGACATCCTTATTGCTACAAAAGAAAAAACAGCATACCTAAGCGTGGAGCGCTAATAGTAGAAAGTTCTACGTGAACAGAAAGAACAATACATAGAGATAATACAACGTACTGACTCGTTGTGTTGTTCCATGCTAGGTTTATAGAGAGGACGGTACGAAAATATTTAACTCAAGGTTTTTAGAAAAATGTTACTAACGTACTATTAAGATTATTTTGAGATCAGATTGAGACAAAGTATCATCGTTTTTATGTTCAATGGTTCAGGTTAACTTTAGAGTTCATGTCAAATATTTCGAAGTTTATATTACTTAGTAATCATTATCATAGACCGCATGGACCCATGCATAGGCCCATTCATAGAATGATGAAGCAAATCAACGCAAAAAAGTTCTTAAAATATATAAAAAAAAAGCTTGTAAGGCATCTGGACTTCATGTAGAGGACTGTAACCTATAACATCTTATCCATCTCTAATAGAGGGTCCATACCCAGAAGTATTGCAACAATGTCTTAATATGTCATACCCACGTGTTATGAACATTGGAAATCAGGAATTGCCCTTACTAGTAGAAAGGCGTGTATTGCATGGATGTGTCATAAAACCTGTTGAGTATATTTATTCGAAGACAAGAACCAAACCGCTACCGAAGCCAATTAAAATAATTTAAGACGCCTCGAGCCTTTTTCATTTTGTACCCATTATTCTTCGTAAGATGCGAACCCTATTATACACGGTTTAGAAGATGCTCTGAACTCTGTAATTTGTTTTGAATTAAAAAACAAATCTGACGTTTAAACTCCAGGTTATTATGCGTTTAGTGAAATTAATAGAATTTCATGTAAGCGTAAGCAATTGAAAGGCCTGCCTTTATTAGGGCGAGAACGGGTTTGTGAATACGATTGATAAACAATTTTTGAACGAATTAAATGGTTTGTTAGGATTGCTGTTAAGGGTCTTGAATTTCCGTTTTGTTCTGGTAATAAATAATACCTATGTCAAGGAATGACCTTAATTTACATAGATCCTAAATATTTTTCGAAATATTACGATAAAGACAAACATTTAAATTTAATAAATTAAAATTAAAAATTAAAACACACTTTTTCGACAAGTCTCGTTATTCTAATCAAAGGCATGTAAAGACTTTCAATAAATAAAACTTTGCCTGTGCCCAACAGTGAAAATAACAAATATGTTACCTTCAACTTATTTAGATCACTTAACTACGAAAAAACGTAAACCTTCAACATGTTAATAAGAGCTGAAATTCAGGTAATAGATAGAATACAATTATTGGAAGCTCTCAGCCCATCATTTCCTTCAACTTTCCCTTAAATTTGTTTCAAATAATCGGAGCGGTTGAAAATTAAGTTTCGCCAACTCCGCCATGAAGCTTTACTCGCTTGATTATTTTCTTCAAATGAAACACGCAAAACAACTCGCAATACAAAAACACGCTAACTTCGAAGAAACACGCCACGAAAAGTGGGATTACATCGAAAATGATACCGACCTACAATTTCTAAGAAATATTCATAACCTTAAATCTATACTAAAATAAGCTGAAGAGTTTGTTTGTATGCTTTACCGTGCTAATCTCAGGAACTGCTGATATAATTTGAATAATTCTTTCAGTGTTAGATAGCCCATTTATCCAGGAATGCTATAAGCTATATCATCACGCTAAGACCAATAGGAGCGGAGCACTAATGAAGAATGTATCAGAATCCGAGTTTTTGTCCACGTTGACGTAGTCGCGGGCTGAAGCTAGTAAGAAATACTTACGAAGTCGTTGACAAGTAGAACAGTTTGTAAGTGTTCAGTCTGACTTGATAAATTAGCTACAAGGGACGAAGTAACAATGGAAGCCCTGAGACTTTAAAATGCTCTATATGAAGACGTTAGACAAGTGGCTTAAGATCTCTTAGTCTGAAGAGAAATTTACTAATAACCCATAGAACAAAGTTTGTACGACGTATTCGTTTTGCATACGAGTATACATCACGTGAAGTGTCTGCTTGTGTGTGTTTTGGCGAGGAGACGGTGTTTCCGTAGATTATTTGAGGTCTTAGACCACACGTGTACCAACGCAATGTACACAGGTACATATGTACGTGTACATGTACACATATACGTGTAACCTTAAAATGATTTCAATTTTATTTGAGGTTGTTCATGGGTGTCAATGGGTTGCAGTGACCACTTAACTTCAGGCGGCCTGTATATCCGATTGCTGCTCATATATCACATTAAAAAAACTAAAATATAATAGAGAGACTGACAGATTTGTTGGTTTGATGTTAGATTCAAACTACGGTTCAATACTCAGGCATACATTTAAAATTTTCGAAGTGCAAGTTAATGACTAAACAACATGCGTGCTTTGCGATGAAGGCGAAATTTCGTTAGAAAACCTGGCCTGCTTAATAGTTCTCCTGAAGGTTCTTAAACTGCACAAATCCGTAGTTGGCCAGCTTCGTAAATTGTGGTCTGAATTTTGAGCTGACCGTCCTCATGAGTAGCAAGGCATCAGCAGCCTCTGACAGGGATCCTTCTATTTTTCAGGTACGTGGGTTTCATGAGTTGCAGCGACCACTAAACATAAGATGGCCTGTAAGGTTGCCCAACTCAGTATATTAAAAGCAGTGCCCAGCAGTGGGACAGACATTTGCAGTCACTTATCTAATTATTTTATGAAACTGTTGCGAATGACCTACTGTTTGCCAATACTAATCAACTGTTAAAAACTGTAATTGGGCGTTTTAGTTAATTTGCTGTTAAAGTTAATGGGCCTTTTAAACGTCGAATTGCGTTAAACGACATCTAGACATGAAAACGGACATCGATTGTCCAAGACACTATATTATCTGTATCTATCTCTCATATTCTTTTTGTATCTGCTGTGCCTATTTCTTTATATACTGTATTCTATTTAATGAATAGGTACCAATGATGCGGGATGACCACTCCAGACGCTTAAAGAGCTATTTTTACAAACAGACAATGTGGTAATGCCCATGTTTATACGTGACGATGATAATTTACCATGAAGTGGTGAGGTTTAAATGAAAATAAAAATGTATGTACATTCATTAAGATCACATGTAATGAACTGGACAGTGTGTCAAGACTCCTTACATTGAGACTTCGAGATAATCTAGTAATCCAACCTTGTCCCAGATCTCACCAAAATCCCATAAAACGGTCATGATTCAAGCCCGAGTGACGTCACTAAGCGCGTTGAATCAACTTGATAAATCACTTCAAATTAAACTTTACACCTTCTTACACCCTGAAGAATACACCCTGTATTCTTTGAAAAGTATCTCCAATAACGACTCTGTAACCTACACAATAGAATACAAATTGAAAACCAACACGCATTCACCCTAAAGGTTTGCGTTTGTGCAATTAATAACGAACTTTATTGCGACAGTGCACAGTTTAAATTTAATTAAACATTACTCGTTTGAAATAAGGTGTGACTTCTTCAACTTTACGACAACATAAAAAGGGCTCTGCTACATGGTAACAAAGTTGAAATTTCAAATGCGGTCGCAAGAATTATTGTCACGCAAGGTGGCTCTGAAACAAATTATGGTTTCAGTTCTATAGCCTGTCAGCGTTACAGCGACACTTGTTAACTGTAACTGTACGAAATCCTGCTCTTGGAAGTTTATAGGGTATTTATAAGCTCACACTTCGGTGGGTCTGCATTCAAACCCCAACATGCACTGTTATTCAATATTATATACATTTGTGTTATTGATTAACTATCTATAGTCCGCGACTTCGTGCGCGTGGAAAAAAAAAATTTTAATGTATGGGCTATCTAACGCTGCTTTATAATATTAGTATACATACGTGCTATATGGTGAAGAAGAATATCGTAGGTTCATTAAACATTGAACATATAATATTTAATCTCTTTTTAGTTTGATTTTAAACCTTAAAAATGACAGACTTGTTCGACTGGTCCATGAATCTTTCTAATGCATATAAAAAAATGCTTTTACACACACCCTCCCCAAGTAAGTAATTGTTTTTAAAAGGGATATAAAGTTTTTGCTTCAGGTATAATGTCATGATTATATTAAGCAAAAAAAAAACCATTAAAAACAAGTTAATAACATCATGACCTCAAAGCCAAGGGATCTCTGGTTAATTAGTAATTAATTACTTACGGTTGAGAGGAAATTGTTTACGCAAAACATTTAGTTGTACAAAAACAAAACAAAGTAACCGTCCAGTGGTTAAAACACTCGGCATGCTCCGATGGACCCGAGTTCTAATGCCGCTATATTTTATATTTGTAGGCATAAATAAAAAAAATACATTACATGTATTACAACTACAAACTTCATGTGTCTTCGAGAAGTTTGGAGGAGTTTATAGTAGTAACTTTTACCACCCCCTCTTATAACCTGCCGTTGCCTGACACTCGGGAGGGTGTGGTTGTCAAATACATAATTATGGGTACATAACGTCTTAAAATTATCAGTTTTCGCTGATAACGCTGATACGTAATTCATGAGGGATAAATTATAAAACAATAGCTTTTATTGAAAAAAAACTGTCTTCAAAAACTTATTGCTATGAAGTATAAAATAGGCGATGCTTCAATCAAGTATGCAGTTTCAACATTCAGATCTAAATCACATAACAATCACATAAATCACATAAAAACAACCTCTTTTTAACAGTCGATTAAAATACTGAGATTCGCTATGGTGAGAACCATAGAAACGTTCAAAGACAAGGCCACAAACATACACACCCTGACCAGAAATAAAAATTTAATCACGTTCAAATGTATGCACACCTGAGAATCGAACACAGGACCTTTAGAACGGCAGCTTGACTAGGTATTCAAACTCTATCTAGGGCCCGATCTAGGGGGGAGCGAACCAGGCAGGCGCCCAGGGCGACAAAATTGAGGGTGGCGCGGCACACACAAAAGTTTTTGTTTCGCGGGCAGCTCGCGAACGGCATTCGCCAGATGTGGACGCACCCTAACACAGCACGATCGGGCATAACGGCCATACACCATCTAT
>DWPP01000510.1:0-11110 GCA_018251735.1 Eantis mithridates tamenund
ACGGTCATCACCATCAAGGGCAACGAATACGAGTGCAAGTAAGTTTCTCTTTTGATTTACTGCTTCACAAAGAACTGATCAATTACTATAACTATGAAAATCATAAGAGGTGAAAGTTTAATCATGAAGGTCCGTAAGAACAAATTAATTTTACGAGGGCTGTGAATTACGGCAATGAAAAACATTGCCGTAATTATTTGTTATGATAAAAGGACTGGATATATGTAGTTACAATATATTTAGATATAATTATGAAAGAAGATTTGAGATGAGGAATTGTTAACTTTAGTGTCAATACACTAGTAAAGTTAAATGTTAAATACTAACATTTACAAACAAGTTGGTTGAGGAATGGTTCCTTATTTAATATGGTATTCAACCCGTCAACGTTCATCGACTGCTATTCAATTGCACCTTTATGGCATAGTGCTTAAATTATCAAAGCAAAAAACCCGTAAATCTTAGTAACATCCTACCCAAGTTACATATGCACTACTTTCGTTTTTCTAATGTTTACTCGTACTCTCGTTTCCAGAGCAACAACCGGCCTCCCGGAGCACCCGGAGATCGGCGCGCTGGGCTTGGTGCAGGACGGCACGCCGTGCGGGGACAGCCTCGTGTGCGTCAACCAGTCCTGCACCTCGCTCTTCCCCTTCATCGACCACACGCGCTGCCCCACCGACCAACACAACAACGAGTGCTCCGCTAAGGGGGTGAGTTACTGATAACTTCGACCAAGTTATATACTTATATTCTGAGTCTCAACCGGCTTCTTTCGGGTTGAATAAAAAAATCCGTAAGTACCGCTACCAGAGTACAATTATGAAAACCATATTTGTAACAGATAGGTTGATCTGTCAGTCGGTCACATAAACAAAACAAAACATGAAAATTATCCGAAAGATTTGGTATTTAATTTCGGTTCAATTTCTTTTTTAGTCTGGGTCTAATTCTTGCCTTGTGTCCGTGGCACCCACGACCTTTTACTAAACCTTTAATTATTTAACTTACTTTTCAAAAGTACAAAAATTATTTCTGCTAAAACTACAAAAACGGTCCTTAAGTTTTAACAAATTTCTCGCAAGTTCCTGTAAAATAGCGAACATAACTTTCTTTCTTTAAAATTGAAAATAACCGTAACTTGCTTCGAGTTCAAAGTATTCGGTGTAATTAAATGATATCAAATTAGAACTTCAGCGGCAGGGGAGAGTTGGCTCGGTCATTTTAATATAATGTAATGCAACTTTATGATGTATGGTTTGTATGCGTGACGCATACATTACGAGTATCCTATCTAGCGCCACTAAATGCAAAAACTTAAACAAAATTTGACATACACTTAAATAAATAACTTTATGAAAGACAAATAAACAGACTGTGAAAACATTGCTATGAAATATAAAACAGGCGCTATTATTATGGTTAACTCGAAATGTTCCGATCAGATCTGAATATAATTTTAATCTGGGACCAGACGAGAAGCACCAGATTTAATTAACAAGAAGCATCAAAACTAGTAAAACCTTTTAAAAATTATAAGGTAATACACAGAAGAGAGACAGAGTCGAATTAAGTTCATAGTTATTTAGGGATAAATAGAAATGACAAATGCCGTCAAGGTATATATGTTGGCGCGTAGATTTGCCCCGTGTTCTAAACAAGTTTAAGTAACGCTTTTTAAAGCTTACTGTCATAGCTTTTACGCGGAGAATCTATGGGTCAACTATACCAAGAAGTCGATAGAGGCTCTGCGCATTCTGTAAAACAATATCTTTAGAAAGATGTTGAGACTGCCCCTGTTCTGCAATGCCTCTAAAATGTTCAGAACTAGACAGACGGCTTTCACGCTATATTTCGCAAAAAAACCGCGGCATCGATGAGAGCTGTATTCACAACACCATTCTTAAGGAGGTGGAAAATTATGCCTGCAGTGGTTTGTTACGAAGGTTATCAGTTAGAAGATTCTTTGGTAACCCTCTACACATAGCTCTGTTCGTATTAGTCTTAAAGTTATTTATTAAATAATTATTGTATTACTAACACTAGTTTTTAAGTCCCTACTAACACACTTGGATCTTTGTTATCTGTTGCAAATAAATAAATTAAAAAATTAAATAAATTAAATGACTGTGCAAAGAAATGACAAAGAAATTATTTATTAACAATATTAAAATAAGCATAAAGAAATTAATGTAAAATAAAAAATATGAATAAAAATAGTTGTAACTAGTTACATAAGATTCGGTGGAAATATGTTTTACGGTAACAATTACATCATTTTACTTAACAGTTTTTGGAGGTAGGCAATGTCCGCTAATCCAGAATTGGCAAACATGGCCAATAACGTCTAATTTTTGAGACAGGAAACGTATCCAGCTATAGGAAACAGTTATTGCAAGAATGGTTTATTATTTAATAATAATAATATCCATATTCATATTTCATACCTAATGCTGTAATCAGCATAAGGTATGAAATATGCAAAGACATATACCATAATTATTTTATTCTATCAACCGATTGTTAATTTGTTTGTACTTTTGGTTTTATCAATGTACACATTTAACAATCCCACATTTATCAATCAAAAATTGTGTTTCAATGTAAGCTACAATTTTCAACCACTCCCTTTCCAGATCTGCTCAAACCTGAACAAGTGTGTATGCTACCGCGGCTTCACTGGCCCCGACTGCTCGCTGATGGACACCGGCCTGCCCTCCCCCACGCCCTGGGTGCCGGAGAACTCCACCAAGGCCGCCTACAACATGACTAAAAAGGAAACGCCGTATGGTGAGTCGGTGCCAGTACTGAAGATCGCTTAAAGATAAACTACAATTTATAGGGTTACATAATATATAGCTACGTTACATAGAACAGAGATACACTTAAAAAACTTTAATAAACCTATAGGTATAACAATACTACCTATTATGCATTTCGAAAAAAAACGAGTCTTAATATAAATTACATAGACGCAATACAAGAAACACAATGACAATGAAGGAATAAATAATATTATTTAGATAACGTTTTGTGACACTTTTTCATACAGAGAGTCTTCTATACCTCTAACCCTCAATGAAACAGTTCTTTAAAGCCACAATGATATTTCGTTAAAACCAGTAACATAATAAATACTAAAGAAACACAACAGCACAACACAATAACAAAGTAGGTACAAAATTAGAAAAATTAAAAAAACATGGCTTGGCGATAATAATAATAATTTACAAATGTTTCGCTTGATATATTTTTATACAATGTTTTTATACTAAAATAGATGCTTTTAATCATTTATTATCAACTATATTTAAAGTTATTTTATCCATCAAACAAGCTATGAGAAGCTTTATCAAAACTGCGATGTGACTCACATGGAAAGTATAACAGGGTAGGTTAGAAAGACTATATTGGAATAGCAACTTGGTTAACTGTCTTGTAAAATGTATGTAGATAGTTTCAATTATAATGCAGATGTTTCAGATTATTACTTTTGTTATAAACAAACATTTTGGCCGTAGAATATTACCTATTATTTACTTTAACATTCAAATTAATTCAAATAGCCTTAACAGAATAGAAAATGCTAATTTAGCAAAATGTCTTGTGTAGTCGGCACTAAAAAGAAACTTCAAGTAATAGTAGTAAATAGTGGAAAAACTGAAAAATATATCAAAAATAGTTCTCACACTTAGCAATTGAATCGTAATCATAGCACTGTATTTAGCACCAAAAAATAATTTGTGCTATGTTTCGTTTTAAATTATTGACATAATTTGATTCATCCTTTAGGATTTAGGTAGAAAATTACACAACATAATCCTCATGATGCTTAGCGGAGCATACTTTGAGTATGACTGCTTAGTATTTAAGTAAATGAAGCCTTAGGTTGGTGTATGGTTCGTTACAATTGTAAGTACACTGTCTGGTGGTAAATACTATTTACCTTAAAAGACAATGTGACAATAATAATTATGTAGTATTTTCCTAAATCGTGAATTATTATTTTCAACCGTTTTCATTCATATTTCATAAACGGAATAAAAAAAAGTGATGCAGATGTGATGTGAAAAGAAAATTACTAGAAACAAAGCATTCATATCGATGATTTACAAAAAAAAGAAATTAACAAAAATTCTACTGCTGCTATGTCAGTCTCGGTACTTGTCATAATTAGAGTCCATCGTAATTATTGTCAATAGTATTTATTACCAGATTCCAATATTTTTAATAATCATGCACTTATGTATAGGAGATCTAACTTCTAAACATAAGTGCATAATAGTTTATATCGTTTCTTCTTCTCATGTACAACTTTACTTTCATCTGTATTTTTAATTTATTTTTTTCTTTTTCAATCTTTCATTTACACTAATTTATTATTTGCAGATCTTTATTTTATTTAATTTATTTCTTTCTTCTACTTTCTATGTCTACTAACTACTGTTGACTTTTATGATTTCAGGTGTGTCTTGCTTCTATTAATATTCCCCCTACTGTTCTCTGTTCCTTTATTGTAATAATTGGCCAAACTAACCCGAGCACTGCTCTTCTAAATTCAAAAGAAACGCTATTTTCTTTTTACTCAATCGTAAAGTTATTTCTCCAATGGAAATACATATAAGAAAGCGTAGAGTCGATTGAGTGTAGAGAGGCATTGCTCGGAGCGGGCGTGGCCGCACAGCGGGCGGCGCCGGCGCACTAACGCGCGGGACCCCTCTCTTGCAGGTGAACATGAGGGGAATAAGATGAGCACCATGAACATGGTGATATTGTTACTCGCGGTCGTGCTGTCCGTGTTCGTGGGTTTCGCCTGGATGGCGTACTGCTTCAGGTAACGATGGTAACTCGGTGTCGTCGCACTGTGTCCGTCGCTCGTGCCTGCCGTGTCGTGTCGTGTCCCGCGCGCTCGCCGGCGCCGCCCGCGTCGCTGACGTCACGTCCCCGCGACGCGACCTCAACGACGTGCCGGCCCGCGCGTATTTACCTATTTCTCTTTGGGCGCAGAGAACTACCACGGATCGAACACGGTATTCCTCGTGGCGGTGCTCATGTCTGTGGTAGGGGGGGTATTCATAGTATTTGCCCTGAGCGCTCTCTGCTACAGGTCAGTCGTAGTACACAAAAACTTCTCCCTGTGCCTAAGGTTAGTGAGCAGAAAACAGACCAAAGGTAGTCTTTTAAGGAGAAATTTAACTCGTCACCCTCGTATACTTGTATGTTTACCTTAGAAGTTAGCGTTGGTGTTTCTGTTTTTAAAGTGGACGATTGGTTTTTTGTTTTGTTACTTGGACATTTTTTATTGTCGTATACTTTGTGGTCGTAGAGCTAGTTGGCGGGCGCCCGGCTGCATTTGATCTGTGGTTCTGTGTCGCGCCGGCGGCGGCGGCGCGGCGCCCCTTAACTGTCTGCCCGTGGCCCCCAGGGCCCCTCGCCCACCAGGGTCCCCACCCACCAGGGCCCCCGCTCCTCTCGACGGTCCCGCGCCGCCCCGCCGCCGCCGCCGCCGCCTCGCTGCATGCCCCGGGGCTTCCTCTCGTACTCGAGCGACACCTCGACTCAAACCCTTAAGATTCTGGGCTCTTGGATGTATGCATTGGCTTATGTGAACTGTGACTCGTTTTCGTTTCCTTTCTTGCTCGGAGACCGCCGCCGGGCGCCAACGACAGCCGCCCGGCGGCGCGGCCGCTTCTATATCTTCCGATCTAAAACGTCAACGCCACCCACTCAGAGAATGCATTCAATTTTTACTTCAGTCGCAGAACAGACATTACGCGCTAGTTTTCTAATCTACCATGAAATCATCGAGTGGATGGCACATGACCGGTAACTGTAATGATAAAGGTATGTACTTGTTATGAATGTAAAACAATTTGAATTCGAAATATTTCTGAACATGTGAAGATATAGAAAGCTCGACTCTGAATTCACAATCATCAACCATCACCACCAAGTTCTACGTACTCGTACCTACATGTTAACCTTGCACGAGAAGCGAATGTGCGATGCACGGATTCTTCTTTCAAGCAGCTGTCTATCTAGTTAGCAACGCCTAATGTTATATATTTAAGAATTCATGGTCATTTTACATTAAGAATATTTACTTTTGGTTTTCTTTTAAGTAACATTATCTTATTTTTAACCGACTGTTGAGTTCTATTGCTCAATTATGTAAATAAAAATCAGACAAATTTTAATCCACATCTCAAGAAATACATATTTACAAGAATTGACATTCATAACTTTAAATGTTTTTAATGAAAAAAGACCATAATCGCCTAAGTTAAGATCAATCTTTTGATTATGTTTCCACATAACATCAATTCCCATGAGGAATGAAACGAAAAGTTAAATTTAAAGTACATTCCAAAAATAAAATCAATAAATGATAAAATTGAGATATCCAAAAGCGCCAGTCTTTGCTATATAATTGAAATCTTGGACGTTATTATAATGGTGTTGACAGATTTCCCATTACACTTTTATTTAGGTGGAATGGAATAATAAAATTAATGAAAAGTAGTTTGAATGTAATTTTGGCCAATTTTATATTTTTATCAACACCATTATGGTACAAATCAAGAAAAGTACATTCAAATTTAAATGTGGGAGTATAGGAGTGAAAGCTGACATTAGACGAGATAGTATTATTTAACACTAATTAGAAAATAGTTCATTCAAAATGCCTAAAAAAAATGTTATGGAATTCAAACATCTGAATGCGATGTTTCAACTCTATAGCCCTTTTAAATTAAATCAATGATTTATTCTGCTTTATATATTTTATTCTTTCTTTGGTCACCTAATTACGAGATTAATCATGAGGTTCAAATGATATTGAAACCGAATTCATGTCAGCTTCCATTCCCTCCTCAGTCAAAAATCTCTCTGATAGCAATCGGAAACGAAAACACGCATTCAAAATTGTTGATCCCTTATATATGGAGGTGTTCTCGATTCCGCATTCGATTCCTTGCGCTCGATGTTGTAAACGTAATCGATTGATCTGAGTGTGCGTTCCCACGCCACGCCTGCATCAGGAAAAAGAGCACGCTCCCCAAGTATGACCCGCCTTACGTGAAGAAGCCGATAGCGAAGAGCTTCGCCGGCGGATCCACTGCCTCCAACAACTCACAAGAAGACATTTCCCTCGATGGAGGCAAGATGCACTCCTTCAATAACACGTTCAGGTACGTAACTGTTTTCCTTTCTAGAAGAACTACAAATTATTATCCTCCATTTAATATTATTTTCCTGCAACATTAATAAACTCCTGAAGATATTATGTATTATTTTCCTTCCTATTTCTGGTTCACTACTTAATCCCGTAGAGTATCACTACCTAAAACTTTAACCAATTTAATTATGTAGTATCTCAAGTTGAAGGTAATTTTGATTTTTCTGATAAAAATGTTAGCGAACTTAAACCAAAACTAAAATTTTTTGCATGGATAGGTACATAATACTATTAAAGCACATTTTTATCAATTAAAGAGTCGAAAGTAGGGCTGAAAAGTCCTACTGGATCACCCTGACCCCCCACCCCCTCCATCGAAACGCGATCTTACTACACAAAAATCTTAAATTACAATGTTTTTAACAATTAATTTGGTACATTAGGCTTTCTCTCTTCTCTTTATTTTTTAAAATTTCCTTAAAGTCATATTTTTTTCTTTCTCTTCTAAACGGATCTGGTGTACACAAACAGAAACCTCTTAAGGTATGTCGAAGCTTGGCGCGGGAATTGCGTCTCACGCTTTGAAGTTTTCGCACACACGGTTTTCGCTTTTTCAACACTAAGCTTACACTCTATAATGCTTTAATTTAGAAGTTTGTAAGCAAATTTAGCTACTTTCACGAGTGGTGTGTTAATAGTGTGACTACTACATATACACATCTCACGCGTTCAACGACACGCTTCTGTTTCATGCATTACACATTTCACTCTTGTTACCAAATATGCTAAATAAATACTTTTTACGATCTTAATTTAGTCTTTAGACTAGAAAATGTAACAACAAAAAATTCTTACGTTAAAGGGAATGGGCTAGCTATTAATTATGATTCTAAAAGTATAGCAGTAGAACGCGAAATATTAAACATTGCTACTTGATTAAAAGTGAGCAGTCGGACGGAATACCTGACAAAATCCGAATTTGATGAACATCTTAATAAAAAATTTGGGCGCATTAAATTCCAAAATTAAGTAGAATTTCCAAATTTCTCAGCCGAGGCGACTCCCAGCGAGTGATCTTCAGACAAGGCAATCACATGTCAGGAGGTGGCACCACTAGCAGATTTCCGTGAGTTGCCAATTCGAATCTACAACAATACTCTAATTAAATTTTTTTCTTTGTTTATAAAAATTTTCAATTTCTATTTTCTTATGGTGATTAATAAGTTATTTATGTAAATGAATCGCTATGGTCCTCGTACAAATTCTAGCAATTTCATTTAGATGATTCATCAATTTTAGCTTTTTATTACTAGATAATTTGAGTGCTTTGAGTTGAATCATCAAATAGTCAGATTTAGTGTTCGAACTCTAGACTTACTGAAATATACCATTAGCATGTTCGCAATCCATTCTTGCTCAAAACAAAATGATTTACTCTGTATGTTTCTCCAAGTTAACATCATCGGTCAACTACACATTTATACTTTACAGAGATCACAAGCAGATGAAACGAGTACACTCTGGCAGTGAGGATGAGCCGACTCACTCTGGTTAGTACTTTCACAATTGTTGGCGACCTTAACTTAAGTATGTAGCTGTGAACTGCCATTGTTTAACTTTGGCTTTACGATGAACAAAAACAATCCATCTAATTTATAACTTTATTACTTTCTACTTCATTGAGTAGTTCATCAAATTGAGTAAACATCATTTAAGTATTAACATTTTTCCTGTCTCCTTTCCATGCATAATGTTCCTGAATACATTAGTACTTCTTTATTGTGCTCTTCACTTTTACTAGTACTTCGCTTATTGTCAGGTACATAAATTTTGTCAATATAGTTCTGGTAAAACCTTTACATGTAATGACCAATATGAATAATAATTAATTAACATGAGAAAAATAACTATATCTTAACATGTATGCTATCACTTTTTCGCAGGAGAGGAAGACATAGCGTTCATTGACGTAGCTCCGAATTCAATGGCAAAGTTGCCGGAAAAGGGTATCCTGAAGAAGCATGGGTATGGCGCTGTGGATGGTAAGGACAAGTGGGGGGATGACTCACAGTCCGAGCAGCTAGAAGCCGGTAGCCAATCTGATGGGCAGGAGCCTAGTGGAGCTGTTGCCGATATGGAATATAAGTTTAAGGTAAATGAGCTTGAAGCTCTCCGTCTGACCTTTTCAAAGAATATCATTATTTTATGACTTTCTGATAATCAATTTCTGATACTTATAACTATGTAGTATAAAAGTATTACTTGATATCATTTTGTCGTTGCGGAATTCTCAGTTGCAGAACTTATTCCGGAGTGGTATTTAAGTCATGACGAAATCTTCTAGGTATTTTAATAAATTTCTCTGCAGTCTTATATAGATATTGTTGTAATCGCAATCATCGTCTATCTTCCATATTTACCTATACCTTTACTTATAATAAATTAGTATAGGAGTCGTTATTGCTCATTGAAAATATTAAAAAAATAAATAGCCAGGGTATTAAAGGATAACGAAACAATAACATTTAGTCTTGTTTTATTGCAATGGCTTCACTCCATCAAAAGATATACGAATTTAAATTATTCAGTATAATGAAAATAGAAACAGATACAAGTAACTCAATCAATTGATTACATATAGTAATAATTAATCTTGATAACGTACCAAACATATCGTCAAGTTATCTACATAAACAAATATTTTTAGTTTTAATTACAAAATATTGTAGAAATTCGTTTTTGCTACAATATTTAGCAATTAAAAATAAAAATATTGAAACTAAAAATCCTTAAAATTCGTATATTTTCAGATTAATTGAGATTCAAGATGAAATATTACTATGGTATGAACTGTAGTTTTTAATGTTGACACTTGAATAATTTAAAATTTCAGGATTTGAACGGGTACCACGAAAACATAATAGTGGCACTGAAGACTGCAGCGGCGCAACGGGCTAGCGCTGGTGCTTCTGTTGGTTCTGGCGATCTAAGAGCCCTCCAAGAATACGAATACAAACGTGAGCGTGCCCCCAGCGCAGAGAAGATACATGAAGCTGAATTGAGAAGGCAACGTGGTGCTGATGAGGAAGAAGACGAGGGCCCACAGTGTGGACCGATCAGAATTAGAAATCTGGAAGACTTGATCAGGCAGTTAGAGCACCATTCCAGTAGGCACATGAGCCCCTCTGGATCGGAGGATATTCGAATGTCCGAAACGGAAGCGGAGAGGCACTACAGGATTGAACCCGGAGAGGTGGCAGCGTAAGTATTTCATTTCATGAAAATTCAATTAAGAGTAGCAAATAGCAAAACGGTACCAAATAAATTAAAATTTGGTTTTATGAATATTCGTCGTTCCAGAGCTCGCTGCCGTAGCCGGCTGCCAGCGGGCGAGGAGGAGGCGCGCTTCGGGTACCCTCGCTTCCGCGGCCCCGCTCGCCACCACATGTTTCCCGCGGCCGCACCGCTGCACGCACACCACGCGCCGCACCGCGCCCCGCCCGACGACGACGCGCTCTACGAGACCGCCGACACGGAGCGACTACGCGATGCGCCCGATAGCGAAAGGTGAGTCATCCCACCACGCTCCAACCGAAATCTCTCAGCTTGTGCTAGATGCCAGTGACACCGAGCGGCAGCCAACATGCAATGTAAGTCACCCTGTGCTCTTTTACAAAAATTGCTGCCACCTACAAAAACAATCGACATCGAACGTAAGGCATCCCATCCCGCGTAGTCTCTCAAATTGTTCCTACTCTATAAGGCAGCCATCATCAAATGTAAGTCATCCGTATGTTCTAACAACGCAACTCGTTGAGCAAGGATTACGAGATATACGGAACTGATATTCGAAGAGACTCAGAGTATCAGTCATCCGACATACCTTTTACCCTTCGAAACCGCCGGTATTAAGTGGTAAATGTTCATAGCAAT
>DWPP01000511.1:0-11100 GCA_018251735.1 Eantis mithridates tamenund
AGACTTTACGTGTATAAGCATAAAAACATCTTATCAAACCAAAATAAATTCGCATACGTATGTACCTAAGTGTGAAAAACGATATTTAATTTATATTATACACCTAGTCAAGTGCAGACTAGTAAAGTGTTAATAAGATTAGCAAGTAACGAGCCACCGCTAACCATTTCCAAAATATTGGAACTTAAATAATCCACTTCCTTTTAAGTTTAAGGCACCTTGAATTAGCATTGCTAATATTTAAGGTTATGTAAACGTGCATATATCGCAAGTGATCTATAAAGTGAAGTAACGTTGAGCGCGGTCAGTACTTAGATGGCTATAGCTAATGGCAATATTTCAATATATGTATATAAAAAAACATGCGTAATTCCGCGCTCCGAAGGAATGTCACGTCGTCGGCTCTGATTGTTATCAAAACCCTATGATTGGTTATATACGACAGGCGGATCGTCCACTTGGTGGAGTACACTGCAGATATTGAGATGAGGGAATAAACCAACAGCGGCGTGATATAAAAGGATCAAAGCTAACATTGTGTTTACATTTACTTAAGTTATTTTTTACTTATTATTGAACGTTTCAATCTTAATCTTAAATACTTATGAAAAGCCATGAGCATAGTCCCGCATATCCAATGCACACAACGGCTTAGCTAATAACGGCTAATCACTTAACAAGGCTTGTAAAGCAATCACGTTTATGCCCATATCGTTAAACCTCTTTGCTGTGAAGGTCATATTTTATTTCATGAGATTTAACGGATTTCTTACACTCAACACTATTGTCTTTGAAAAAGAAATGTCACACGAGAAATCATTTATTGTAGAATGCCTATGTAAGAATTCCTACTTTGGTCATTGAATCGTTAGCGAAATTAAAGATTTAGGCGAATAAATAGATACCTGAACCTAAATAAAAAATAACTGGCTGCACAATATTAATGTGGCCCAGTAATTCAATTTTAGTTAGTAATTTAGTCATAATTTTAAGAAGCTAAATGTAATCTTTTCTTGTTACGATGCATCGAATTATCTTTATCCTACAAAATTACGTACCACGCTATCCAGAACGCAAATTGTTATAAATGATTTGATTTTGATATAACAGAGTAACGGTCATGCATCACGAATTCACGAGGGACTAACGTAGAGAAAATATTTAATCTGTTTATTATTTTTCTATCATTTGTATAAGATTTGTATTACGCAGTAAGTCGCACAAATAACTTAAGTTGAAGGCTAACCTTTTAAAACGAGTCTGAAATTTGAACAATATTACAATGACTCACAATATTGTTATATTTGAAATAATTAACATAAAAGACATGTTACACTAATTGGCAGCGATAAATCTACAGCTGTGTTATGCAAAATACAAGAAATAGCGTGGAGTTTAGCTAAATTCAAAATTTTAGATCGAGTTAGTCATTCGTAAATCAAGTAACAAATTCTTATTGCAACGACAAAATGATAAGATCAAAGAGGAAGTTTTCATTACCGTTGTTGTCCCACTGGTGGACACGGTCTCCTCTTAGGTGTGACAAGGGTTAAATTAGTTCACCATGACCAAGAAAAGGCCTTCAAGAAATTTTATGAGGAACTTTTAAACTCACAGGTGTATCAGGATATTTTTCTTCACGGAAAAACACGTGATAATTAACGCTGGCATTTGCACTCGAATCTACTGAAGTGGGAGTCCCTTATCATACCAACTATGCTATCACTGCTTATATTATTTATATTATATGTATTATTAACATCTTTACTTTAGAACTAAATTCAGAATAACATAGAATTATCATAAATAAAACAAAAAAATCTATAAAGTGGGATTGGGGACCAAAACCTGTGTCATCTAGAAAGGCCAAGCCCAGAAATGTTGTTTATATGACGTCAATTCTGGGTATAAGCCTGCAAACAAGCTGACAGGCCATCTGATTTTCGTATCTGTTAATGAGGGAAATTATATACATTTATATACATACTTATATATTTTATATACATAAAATTATATACATACTTAAGATCTTAGAATATTCTAGAGCACCGAACCTCCCTAAAGGACTCTGTTACATAAGTTTCCTTCCGTTGACTCATTAGTAATCTAATAGGCATCGCGGTCTTGACGCCGGCGCCACCGGTCTTTAACGTCGAAAGGTCTAAGTACTTGTAAATGATACAACTGCTATCTATGTCTACTCGAAATATGTAAAGCCAATTAAATCTATATATAAGATAAATCAGTTTATTTTCTTACACTCCTTTCTCAGACGTAGTATATTAATCTTAAAACGTGTGCCGTAAAAGTATTTAAAAGGTTTTATTACTTACGGGGTATCACGCCGTGATGAGCACGGCGTGATACCCCGTAAGGGACCTGGCGTGAGGATATGTACATATATATTATTTATCACTTCTATACAGTGAGACTAATTCTTGATACATAGAAGCAAGCAATATACATTCTTACAAAAATAAAAATATTGTTATTATCAGTTTCAAGACTGTTCTAAAACCTGTTTTAAATTTACAGCATAATATAAAATCCTTGTATAACGTGAACATTGGTGGCGGTTTATAGCTAGAGATAAATTAATAAACGAATAAACATGTAAACGAATAAATCCACTTTTTTGGACAGCCCTGATCAAATTTATGGTCATTTTGGATCAGACTAAGACCATGGATTTATAATCATTAATTTTAATTAGGAACTCAACTTAACTATCCGCCGATGGTAATCTGGCTAGTCTGTGAATGCTCTATACCTGCGGTCATTATCCCACTGAGCTGGTGATTCATCGCCATCAAAGCCTGCTAGGAATAATAATCGGGATGAACTTGCGCAGACAGGTTGAACAGGTTCTAGTTCAACAATACGATCACAGTTTAGTGTGTCGTTATGTTCACATTTTTTAGGAATACTTAGGGTTGAAAAAAAACAGTATTTAGTTTGCAAATTGCTAACAGTAGATTGGTTTTCTAATCGTTTACTGTTAAAATATTTGTTGTGATTTAATTTTGACCTTTTGACTACTCTGAATTTCTTAATACGGTTGTGGAGGACGTTTCTTTACTAGTCTTTAAATATTCAAAGTTTAAGATTCAAATATTTTTTTCCTCTGTCAATTAAACTTCTATTTAAGATATCACAAAATAGACCAATTAAAAACAGTAATTAAAATACTTATTTAAATGAATAACTTACTATAGTAAAATTTATATTTTGTTTATTACTCGACTTTACCAACAAAAAACTAGATATGTCATTACCACTATTCAATTGTCCTAATTAGCCATGTTCTCTAGAAATCAATCTTTTTCTCGATTATATTTACGCCTCTGACAAGTCTGATATAGGATAGAATAATAGATGATAGTATCATTAGTGCGGGTGCAATTTGCGCAGGCGCCTAATGCCGCGTTGGCGTCAACTTTCTGCCGCCGACAACCGCACTGGGCGCCGCAAGCGAGGATATACACTAAACAAGGTAAGTAACATTTTATTCGTCACAATATACATCGAAGGGTTTGTTCTGGCGTATATGCACATAATTATTGGCCTATTTAATACACTATCCTCAGCTTGACAGCTCACTATTCACACACTGAAATTCGACCATAATTTAAAGATGCCAAAGTAAATTTAGAAAGAATCAAAAACAATTGCACACAATATTTAATCGTTTTTTCAGTTTGTGAAAATGTCAAACAGATGGTATCATGCATTTTTATTTTTATCTTTCTAATACATTTTATATAAAATATTAGCTTACCGTTGCTCTTCACTATGTTAACATTAACTGTGCCGAATTTCGTCCTCCTCATTTGTAAATGTCGTAAAAACGGATACAAAGTATTATTCCTGTAAGATACATAAGTAATAACACTAATAACCCACGAGAAATGTAGAATTTTCCGATATAAAAAGTAATCTACGTGCTATATCAGACCATAATTAGACAGGCTTTAATATGAAATAGTGAGAAAATTTATCCGTTCGTTACGTTACCATGATTGAGTTAAATATATCTTTCCATACAAACTTTCATTTACTATATTACTTCTACTATATCCCATAGTTTGAATCCAGTATAACGTACATAGTAAGTATGTAAGTGAGTAGTAAATGCGCGGGCGTTATCCTCTCAACCGCATGATTCATGAACCAACGCGTCTGAGCTGTGGAATATTAATCATGAAGTTAAACTAGGCGTTGACGGACAGACACGGTTTGTCTACCCACGAGGTGGTTGTAATATCAATATACTCTTTGTTTAGAAACCACAGCAAAGAATAGAGATAGCTTCGTTAAAGCACATGGTCTAAATACCATTTAAAACGTTAGATGGAATTTACATTTAATTTTCTTTTGCGTTCAAGCAACTTCTCATATCCGGGAAGAAATCTTTGCCCAGGACAAGAATGGGTTGATGATGACTTGAAAATTATATGTAAATGAAAATAATATGTAATATTATGCGAAATCACATTTAGAATCTAGAACAGTGTTCGGCAAACTTTTATATTCAAAGTACACCTACGAAATTTTAAATTTTTATGGTGTACTAAACATTCAAATTTTATTTTACAGTCGTTTTAACCATTGTACTAAATATAGTGACAAAAAAATGTACCAAGTCGAGACATCTAGGGGTGAACGCTCGGTCATTAACAAGAGCAGCGTGGCTACGCTTGCGCAACAAAAAGTAGCAAAACTTAGTATTATCCGTAGAACTAGTTGTATAGGACGACGGACTCCAATACGATGATGCTATTCTTGGACCCTGGGAATGTGCTAGGGCTAGTACAGATAGATCGATACTCATTTTTCTTACCTCTTATTTTATTCAGAATGGGAAATCATCTTAAGATGTCCTGACGTATTGGGAGAGATATGGGGCAACGTGAGATTCTTATTACACCAAAAGAAAATTTAAAAACTCGCTTCTGATTATCAGATTCACATAGGATACCTTGTGTCGTAGGTGCTATGGAAACAGACATAGACTCGCGATTGAAATCCAACTATTCCAGTTATTTTTTTCTAGATAATCTTCATAGACAAAACCAACATTACTAAATTCTAGTCGTAGCTTTTTAAAACAACAAATGATCATTCAGCACACATTTGAGCGGTCACTGCCACAATACCACATAATATGCCACAATATATATCTGTAATCAACTCCAAACCAAACGAAACGGACATCCAATCTAAAGTCGACAAATGCATTGGTGCATGAGGACTTATGACCCCTTCAAAATTATTCCTTCATACTAGAAACATCGACATGTAGCACATCCCTACGCTACCCAAGTTATTTTCAGCCGCAATCCAGTGGCTATAATTATTTAATTAATCTATTTTAATTGCTGTGAACTTTTCTAGTTAGCTTAGATCTAAAGATACTGCTGATTTGATACATTGAAATCTATTAATTACTAGTCTAGGAACCGTGTTAAGTAGTTAAGGCATGCCGGGCCCAGTTAATACATAAAAATATACAGTATTATTTATATTGATATTTATATATTATATATATATTGTTTTTAAAATGTATTTATTTTTCTTATGTTTTATTTAATATTAGAAGTAAAACAAAAAGCTAGTATGGTAGTTAAACTGTGATTATATTTTGCATACCTTTTGATTAAATAGAGTGTGTATGCTAGTAGATTTATTGAATACAAGACATTTGTGTTTCACCAATGTCTTTGAAACTTTTATTGTTCTTTTCACAATACCTATCAACCCCTATTTGAACCCCATAGGGGTGCAATTTAGTCAAATCATAAGTGGGATACGTGTACGATATTTTAAGGTTTAGGCTGTGATGATGTGTCAGTCAGTCAATCAGCTAATTGTTTTTTATAAAGACTCGTAGATTTTCCTTAGTTTATTTTACTGCTACTTTTAAACTCCCTTTTCCATATGATGATAAAAGTTTTGTTTTATAGCAGTTAATCCAAACCTTCAAGGAGTGTTACCAGCGGCATCGACCCATATCGGATGATCGTTATTCAAATGGCACGACAATGATATCAATTGTGTCTCCCAACTGCATCCTGCGACCTGAATCCCTTTATGAGGTATTTCCTTCGTCTTTATGCTAAACATGGTGGGATTGCGCTAGAAAAAACCGGTTTGTGTAAGTACGGTTCTAAAACTCCTTTAAATTATCTTAGGCTTCAAAGATCTGAAATGGTGAAATTTGGCCCGCAACGGGATCTCTTACCTGGTATGTAATAGACAAGTATTTAGTTCAAAAATTAATTTTGATCGATTCGACAAAAATGTATTTCAAAGATAAGAGAAGAGAAGTAACAGACAAATGACAACCAAATGAGTGTATGGGACTTGAATGGTACTATGGGTCACTCTCAGTCGCATACTAATCCATACGTGCATACACTTGAAAATTGTGGCCAAGTTACAATTTTTGTTGGTAACAAAATAATTTATACAAGTGTTTCCTGTACGATAATTAGCTCATACAGTCCGTTTTTATCAACCGCAGCATGGCGTCCTCACGTATTGTTTTGATTTCTTTGTTTCATTTTATTACTCACCGACAAGAATAAATTCTTGTGGGTTTTGAAACGTTCTATTTTGATAGCTGAATAGGTAAATAATCGGTGCCTATTCCTACAGACAATTATTATTAATATAGCATGGTTTAGCAATATTAATAGGAAATGAATTTAGTTTGATTGGTAATTGTTGTTGGTAGCTCTTAGCTATGAAGCTTCACTTCATGCGAGGTTCAGAGCGCGCATCATTTTTCAAATAAATATTCTTCATGAAAACTCCGACCCGCGCTGGATTGTCAATCTGCGTAACATCGCCGGTGAAGGCTGAATGAGGACTAAACTTGGTGCTACAGGGCCAATGTACTACAACAGCGGACAGCAATAGGCTGAAGCGAAGCGATACTATGAAAACTACTATCTAGTGAATATTGTAAACAATTATTAGTATAAAACAAAAAAAAAGCATTTCAAATCCGTCTGTGAATACAAAAACTTTTCAGATGATAGATTATCTATTAATAATTATGTAAAATGATTTTTTTTATTCATTTGCAATAAAGATTATTGAGTTTTGATTGTAAAAGTTTTATTGAGGTCATTTAGGAAGATAATTGTTACCAAGTAGCATTAATAATCCAGTAAAGATTTTTAATGCCACTCTTTAATTAATTCTGAGATTAATAAAAATATTTTGAATAGTGTGACAGAAATTTTATTTGATTTTAACACAAACAGTTCTTTAAATATTAAATTTAGTATGCAAGTAGTTTCTTACATAAAGAAGAAAATTAGATTGCTTTCATTAAGATAAATCAGCTCTTGAAAAAGGAATGACGATGTGGAATTTTATTTGGGGATCAAATTTAAAAAAAGTGCTGGCAAATAGCTATAGGTATATGTATATAGCACACACACAAACACATATCTTCACGCCAGGTCCCTTACGGGGTAGGCAGAGAGCACGAAGTGCCAAATATCTCTATCCTAACAGACCTGCCGTGCTTCTTCCACATTAATTACTCTCTTCACACATACACGCTTCATATACAGCCATAAGTAATTTTTTTTTTTTTAAGATTTTTTTTTGTTTGTAAATTTTAAGTTTTATGTCAAAACTATACCTAAAATTTCAATAAAATGGGATTTAACTACTTTCTTGGATTTGTACACATCTACTGAAGTGAGAAGCCAGTATTTAACCAACACACGATCATTAAATCAGATCGTTATATTTTTTCTTACAATTCCCAACAAAAAAACCTCAAATTAATTAAGTCACTGAAACGGAGCTTGCAAAAACACGTCCGACTTTTAGTGGTGAGTAAGGTGACCACATTATTAAGCAACACAAGGACGGTCCCACTTTGGTTGCTAATGTAAATTGATATGTATTAAATTAGATGCACCACATTATTAAGGTGCGAATCGGCAGACCTCTAATACTTTTTAGACAATTAGATTACGAATGTTTATGATAGATAGATATGATAGACAAACAAATGAACAGACAGGTATAGACATATTACATTCGTAGTATACAATATGTGTAGGATAGTAGTAGACATAGTAGGATAGAGGCACAATAGTGCAAAATACAAACATGTTTGCTTGTTGGAACAGTATAATTATCAGTCCGAATATGTACCATTTAGCCATGTCGTTATATTATTGCTTAATGAATTTTCATTTACCGTCCATGTCCTGAAGTGTGTGGCTAAGGAGGATTATTAAGATTAAGGAGACTGTTAAGATCTTTATCTTTCTTTACTTTCGCACTCATTTTAATGTACGAATGTGAAATAGCAATATCGATTTCAGTTTCGCTGTTTTCATTTTAATATTATTCAATTGCTATGTTTTTGAAACATGATCATCAACAATCCATTCCTGTACTGATAGATTTGGAGATTAAGGCGAATACGATTTATCGGACTTCATATGCTTTTAAAACCATTAGAACCTTTACCCAAACTCTCCTTCAACGCAAAGCACGTGACATATATATAAGTTACAGATAGGTATAGTAAGAATGTAGCTTTGAAAATGACATGCAAAGGTGGTTGTTTCCAACCCTGACCCATTGAAATGAGAATCCGATATCTAAACAATTAAACTATCGTTGCTGCATTGACATGTAACGACATATATATCAAAATATATTGACTTACATTAAAGCCCAAGGCAATGTAAGTTAAAATGACAAAAGTCACGATAAATATTAAAGCAATCGTGACTGCGAAGGTTGTGTTGCCAAAATTTATTTGTAAAATCAATCGAGAAACTTGGACACGTTTTCATTTGATTGAAGTAAGAGCACTTACATCACTTATAGTGTAAAGCAGAACTTATGATTTATTTTAGATTTAATATTATGGTGCTATAGTAACACAGTTTATTCTGACCGGAGCTGATCAAATTGTGAACTGGATATAAATGATAATAGGTTGCGGTCACCATTTTTATAAAGACGTTGTATGCGCACGGTTTATTAGTAGTAAATCACTACATAGTATGTATAAAACAAAGTCGCATTCTCTGCCCCTATGTCCCTATGTATGCTTAAATCTTTAAAACTACGCAACGGATTTTGATGCGGTTTTTTTAAACAGAATGGGTGTTTCACCAGGAAGGTTTTTGTCTATAATACATGCATAATATAATGGAGGAATTATTTATATGGCAAAGCAACGTTTGCCGGGTCAGCTAGTATGTAATAAAATACAAATTATGATGAATAACGTGGATCCAATGCGTCAATCTCATAACAATTGCATCAAATTAATTGCCCGTAAGCAAAACTTACGAACAGAATAAAGTATGTTCTGAATATGCTGGATTTAACCCTTTTTTGTATGTATTTCGCTGCTTTGAACGGCTCTCTCTGAACAACCAGAGCACCCTGGGGCTTTATGGACCAAGCCCTCAAGCCAAAAACGGATTAGTCATGAACAGGACACACAAAGGGTTCTCTGTTCTAACGCCTTCCATTTTTCTAGGTATATCAATGTACCCATGAATTGTGGAGATCCATCTGAGTACCGATGTTACTACCGATGTTCCACGAAGCTATGCACTCAAATAATCTTATTGTAATCATTACTCATTTATAAACAATAACAAGTCCAACAAATTATCTATTATTGGTGTACACTAAAAGTACTTAAATCCTTCAGAATCTAGAAAAACACATATTTAATAAATTTCAGACAATTTCATATTAATGTCTAACTCAAAGGCGCATTATTAGGACTGCATAAAATAAAAATGATTAATGATGTTTTTCCGGAAAATAACATCAAGAAACGGGTATGATTTTTATATATTTGTGATATTCGAGGTGCGGCTCTCGGCGCCACTAATACCAGTAGAGGTTGACCACTTCTCGCTTTTAGCTGATGCAATAGTTCAAACGTCTTGCGTGCTTCTTGTTTGTGCTTGGCGACCAAGCAAAACAGAACTTCAAGTATAAGCACTAAAAGTCGCAAATAAAATAAAATTTGCGACAGCACCAGAATAACATCAACTGGTTTACTTTATTTCACTTTGCTCAACTTTCTGTTAAGAAATTGCAATAACGAAATCCTTAAATCCATTCATTTATCAAGTGGAGGAATTTGTGCCGAATGGATTTGAAATATAAAAAATAAATATATGTTTAGTAATAATTACCAAAAACTTTAGCTGTCTTAAAGACTATTGTAATTTTCATCATTTAAACGTACACGTGATAAACATACATGTAGTTATAATGAACAACGAACATAGAAAATGAAAATAAAACTATTTTATACTTAATCAGTTACCGATTAGAAGTTTAAAATAGAGAGTGCAAATACATACAATATATGTATTTGGAAAACGTAAATATTAAGTAGTCTATCGTTATTCATTTTACTTGACTTGTCAACAACTTTAGTGAGATTTTATTAAATAAATGTAGTAAAATTCATAGCTTTAATAACAACACAAAAACATTGTAACACGATACACACTAATTCCACCAGGAAAACCCCTTTATTTTTTCATTTTATGACACAAAATTATAAGTGTGTACATAGATAGGCACTGAATTAATATCTCAATGAGGTTATTTTTGGTCTTCCTTCGAGTCGAGAAATTAAATATGTTTTCAGTTTTGTATCAGATTATTCCCCTGTCAAAAATCGTGGAAATCCCTACTTTTTATTATCGATTTCAAGACCCTAAAATGTATGATTTAAAAGAGCTATACACTCACAGTTCTCGACAGTTCTCTTATCGTATTACAGTTCTTTATGATTGCAAATTGTCTGCAGGCTTGTAGGTTGTTATCTCATTAGATCATATTCACGGCATCCAATTTTACACATTCCTATACTCGTATTTCGATCGCACTCGCAAAAATGTTCATGAGCCTCATCGAATGACAAAATTGAAGATAAAATCTAGAATGTCAAATATTAATTTGTAAAATTTTAATACGTAGGTACCTATATATCAATCAATCAATCAATCAACAACCCATTTCTTGTCCCACTGTTGGGCACGAGTCTCCTTGCAGAGAAGGGTTTAGGCCATAGTCCAC
>DWPP01000512.1:0-11094 GCA_018251735.1 Eantis mithridates tamenund
CATTGGTAGTTCCCATTGACAGCAGTTTGAGTGGGAAATTCAAACAACCAGCAGTTTTAAGGGCACTATACGGTTTTGCCCCGGTATACGGTTTTGGACAGGTCTCCCCTACATTAATATGTATGTTTAGTGTTTGATAGTAAAAAGACACGATTTTTCATGGTAAACTAACCACACATTTAAATGAGTAATGAGTCCTCAAGTATGTGCGCTAAGTTACGGAGTTCCATCTCTCGTAACAGTTTAAAGTAATGAATGAAGTTTCGTCAAGTTTCGTTCAGGTATTATTCGGTATCTGCATAGCGTGAAAGTTTTTCCACCTCGGTAGAACAAACACATTAAAGCATCTCGCGTTCACGTCCGGAGGCAAAGCTCGAAGGCGAGATAAACTTGGTGTGTTGACGTTGATTTATGTCTCCGTTTGTTTGTCGGAGACAGCCGGCTCCAGAGTCTGCTTCATCCGGGACACCGGTTGCGATAACGCGTCTAATGCACACTACAAATTACCCGGAGAAATTGCCGCGGAAACACCCCGGCTCTCAACATGTAAACTAGGGAATACATTTTTGCTATCGTTAGTATCGCGCGACTATAAAGCTTTCACCTTACGAGTACCCACATAAAGTTGCTCGCAGATATCTTTTGAGTCCTTAACTTACGACATTAGTATAAAATCATTAACAGCATCGTATATTTAATGTAATCCACCATACATCATGCATTTTATATTCAAAGCAATGTAACTTATAGGCATTTTTAATTTTTGGTAAAGATATAATTTTATGATGAGCCGAAAATCTGTGGAAATTTCAAAAATATAACCTATATTACTGCCGACCAACGATTTGTGTAGGATTGCTGGTGGACCGCAGAAGCAAATTAAAATATAAATATTGACCAAAAATGATTAGAACAGTTTCAGACTTCTAATAAGTACTTGATGGGTAATTTCTTCTACGAATTAACAATACGTTTGTTAGATAATCCCGATGTTATTTTTGCGTGCCTTATAGGTATGTATTACACTTATATTTTTTATTAAAAAAAATAGTTAAATTATCTTTACATCCAGAACCTTCAAAAATATTTCATTACAGCAACCACTCAGAAACCCAAATTTATCCGTTACATGCCGCTTGAAATTGCAACGAAATGTTAGGAAGAACGAGAGGTTCGTAGTAAATATCAAAATAAGTAATTGCTCCCATGATATATAACTTTATATCTAACTGTTTAAAATACAATCTAAGCTTTTTTCAGTCAGTCTGTATGGTACAGAATGAATATAGCTCACAGCGTGCATAACTATTTAATGTTCATGATCTAAGATTAAAGTCACTGAGTTACTCACAGGAACATAAAACTGATTCACATTTCAATAAAGCTGTATGGAATTTTTAAACAACTCATTCTTAAATGTGAAGTTAACTTATTATTACAGTAATAAGCTATAAACTAACTAACTGTTTCACCGTATTTCTTGGCTTAACCCACGCGAGCTCATAAATAAATTCGTTCAAATGAATTTCTTGAAAAGGTCGACTAATTATGGTAACACGAGTAGCTGGACATGTTATAGAAGCTCGTTACTAATGCAATAATTTATTACAACAGAAAAAAGCATGGATGTGATAAACCCAGCCACAGGTCAATGATGATGCTATATGTATAATTGTAACAAATGGAAGAACATGTATACTTTAATTAGACAAAGTACTGGTGTCATTGTTGTTCTGGTAAAATATTTGTTTTACGTAATTACGTAATAGGTTTTAGGCAGCAAAGCCTATACAGCCAAGACAACTATCTCAATGTGCGAGGCCCTAAAAGACTTTTTAGCGACTCATGTAACTACGTACATATAGATTCATTTCGCACGCGGCTGCAATTTGTAATAACAAAATATTAAATAACATTGTAAATCATTATGGTGAATGCAAAAGCGATTCTGTGGCGCCACACTAGGGGACTGAGGTTAAAAAAATTTTTAACTGTTTTCAATGGACCCCGTTTCCAGTATTTAATAATATTTTAGAAATTGAATCATTAAATTGAATAGTGTAAGTAATTATAAGTTAAATAATGTCTATTAAATTAAAATACTTATAATTAGTTTATATTGGGGCGGACCCCAATATAAACTCATTCCATCGGAGATGGAAACAGGTTAAAAACAAAAAAGTTAAGTAAGAGCTTGTAATTAGTAGACAGTACTCGTATTCTAAACTGAATCAATCAGTGGATGTTGTGGTAAATGGTAGTATTCGCCCGAAACTGGTTTTTCAGCCGAAACTGAAATAGAATATTGAAGTTTCGGCCTCGCTTACTGAATAACGCTAAACCGAAGATTATTTAAACACCTCCTCTCTCTGCTCTTCAAAATGGACCAGATGGAAAACCTATCGGATTCGTGCCTAGAGAATTCTAAGATTGTGTGAATATTGTGTCGATGAAATAAAAACGGAACATATTTTTTAACCTATCTGGTTCAAACCAGCTTTCGAAGTCAGAACAGTGTTGTTAAAATGTCCACGTCTGTAATAGGTTTCACACATTTTCGTCCTCCGCACCAGCAACCCACTACATCCTCGTCACCATGTCGATACGAGACCCGCTAAAATGACTTGATGAGCGCTTGCAGAGCACTAATATTGTATATTGTATATTATTGTTTTAGGGGGAGCCTTGCGCAGGCCCTCTTTGTTTTCAACCGACATTACCATGGTAAGTTAGCATGGTCTGTTGGCTGATTTTAGTTTAATATAAAGTCGAAAGCAACGGTTTTAAGCAGTATGGCGAAATATTATTTTAAAGTGAACAGCTAAAGAGGGTCCATTCCTTCTGATATTAAATGGTTACATGCAATGGTCACAATTATTAACAAACTTAATTATTTACGAAGTAGTTTACGTGCGGCCGAAAGCTTCGGCCATTTTTTGATCGAAACAGAAAATAAAGCCGAAACTAGATTTTTTGGCCGAAATCGAAATTTCGGTCGGTCACAAATGTAGGTAGACGGTACGGTAGGTACGTTCTACACTTAATGCTGTTGATGGACAATTATAATGAATAGAAATGACATCAATCGTTGTATGTTTAAGCTGTTAACCGTGATACCCGGAACTAATAATGTTTTTTATTTTACGCATTAACTTCATCCAGATTCGAGAAGTCAAGTCAAGTTGAACATATTTAAATAATTAAAATAATCTTGAAATTTGGCCAGAATATTGATGAACTACAGGTGCATCGCGCCTCTGTGCCAGTTTATAAGCTTTTCTCGAGTCTCGAGTTAGAGACTACCAGTTTCCCCAACAAGCCGGTTTTCGAAAAGGCTACAGGAACAATATACCATATAATACGCCGCGACCTGCGATCATGGAAAAGACCGAGGATGACATGTTACCGCTACGCATAGCTTATGTGGGCTATGAGAAAGCCTTAGATTATGTCGATAATAGGATGATGTGAGAGTCTCTTCAGCGATGCCAGATCGACACCTGATACATAAGGCATTGAGTTGTATTTACCAATCAGCCACGATGTCAGTCCAATTACAAACCAAAACCAAAGCAGAAACCCCATACAGTTGCATGAGTAGTAAAACAGTACACAGTACACTAAAATTTTGTACAACAAAACATAGATCGAAAAAACAAGAATGAAATGAAACAAAATAAGTACTCTACTCTTTCGGGAGTAAACATGCAGCAAGGCTGTCGACGCAAGAGTGATAAATAACATTTCAAAAAGCCAATATTCAAAATTACACTGGTTGAAACTTTCGTACAAAAATAGTAAAGTGACGTTCAACAGCAATGCAACGAAAAACTTGTTCAACTGACATTGATAGATGGAAGCGAGCAACCCCGCGGATTTCAAAAACGAAGCCCTGTACACTGGACGAAAAGGCATGGAAAGCAACTCATGCGTTTTTGATAGTTGAATTATATATCTCTTTTCAATTAAGGATCAATATTTTTTTCACTCAGCACAACGACTTTAAAACGTCGTTAGACGATAAGCTGGCTAACCTAGTTGCATAAATTCTCGGGAAAGTCATAAAATGATAGATTCGTGATAAGGGTCTTATGTTAGACCCGGTCTATGCGCATGGACATCGGCCATGGAAAGCCTTAGTGATCTCCTAGTTAACTACCAAAGCCTCCTTATTGCTTTCGGCGGCTTGCCCCTTGCGAAAGCCGCATTGGCGATCGTCGATCAGCTGGTTCTCCTCAATGTGTCTAAGGTGCATTATCTATGTATGAATAACATGCTTTATCTTAGACTTGGGGGACAGGGTTTGATTTTCCTTTTTCCGTACGGGCCAAGGCGTTACCCGCTTTACTCAGAGGTGGAAGAGACGACCGGCTTTCAGCTACTTGATTGAACGGGAGACAGTATTAGACTAAGAAGTTCAATGCTCTCTCCGTCCCGTTCAAGGAAGTATTTAGCTCAGGAAGTCCTAAATTTTGAGGCTTTCGGATCCTTTCGCGTCCATCGTTGAGCTCAGATTTGATAGGCAGCTTGTAATCTGGTAGTCTTAATGAAAAGGTCTAATTTTGTAAGCCTTTTATTAAGGGTGAATTTGCCAGTCAATGGTTATGACTAGACAAATATATATTTTAAATTACAGGTGTTAATTTAATATATAAATATATATATTCCAATAGATTCGATTAAGTTTAACAATTTATAAGATATATTTGTATTTTTGTTCAAAGTGGACGTTTTTATTTAAGGCCATTTAAAAACTATAAAATAGTTTTAGACTTTACTCAAAGATTATATTTCTATTATCATATCATAAATTCTTTGGATAAGTCTTTACTTGGAATGTAGACAAATATTAAAGCATTTAAGATTACTTACATATTTGTTTCGTAAACTGTTTCTAACTTGTGTAGTTTTGGGTTCATACCCCAGAGTGCTCTAATTTTTACTTACGATCTATCCGATGTTTACTTATGGCACATTTAAGGAGTTTTCATATTTCTGTGACTTACATAATTTTAATGCTTTTCTTGCATAAAATAAAAAAAATATATAAAAATAATTGTGTGAATTACGAAATAATGTAATAAGCTCTGAAGAGGTTTTTTTTTTACAAAAAACAATACATTCATTCTTTTAGGCTAAATTAAGTCTTTAAATAAAAATACCTCGGTCATAGTTACTGACTCTACATTGGCATAAGTTAAAAATATTTCTGTTCAACTTTTAATGTGTATGTAGGTTTCATCCCAGTGGTTTTCTTGGATGAAACTTACGGCAACTTAGTATTTTGCATAATTTTTATTTCTGTCTTTCTAATGCATATTTAAAAAAAATAGTTCTACCCCATTTATACATTAACTGTGCAGATTTAATAACGATAACCGACAATGGAAAGCTAGTATATTTTTTATGATAATTATGCCTTGGAAAGATAAGAATATTAATAAATAAGTAAAAATGTTTCAATTATTGTCGAATTTGTTATTTTATTGTGGAATTATTGTCGTATGAGTGTGTTAGCCTTTAGCGTCTATTTTGGATTCCAGGGACCACAAGGATTAAGTTCTTATAGATTGTTAAAATGAAAAGTTTTTTTAATGGTGTGTTATAAAATTGTCAAATTAAGCCAACGTGTGAAGCGGATTTAATCTCAAGACTCCTAATCACGTATTTAACTTCGTTAGGGATTAAATAACATACGAGTATATTATATATATGTAGTAGGTATAAGATCAATGGATTGGGGGACAAGTATGATGTGGGCGTTAAATGACTAGTTTCTAGTCATATTCGTAGTCATCTTATAGTCACGTAGTAATGTGAAAGCATACATGAGTAAGAACATTATATGATAAGGGATCTCAATCTGTAAAACGCAAAAGAACCCGAAACAGTTACTTTTTCATATTTTGTCTGTTTGTCTGCAAGTATATTTCTGCAGTTAATCTCTGAAACGATTTTACCGATTAGTATGCGGTTTTCAGTAACACTTGTGGTAGACTTCACTTTACATTTAAGCAGTACATTGATACATACATATACAGCCAGGTCCCTTACGAGGTAGGCAAAGAGCACGGGGTGCCAAATATCTCTATCCTTACAGGCATGCCGTGCTTCTTCCACATTCATTACTCTTTTCATTCATGCACGCTGGTTTCGGAGACTTCAATTCCCCATCTGTAAGAACTCGATCTATTTGATCAAGATAGGTGAGTCTTGGTCTCCTTCGGCTCCTGTATCTATCAACATTCGCATTGTATATATGTTTTGTTATTATTTCATCAGTCAATCGCTCCACATGTCCAACCTTCGGAGCATGCCTTTCCTTATTGTTCAATTTAGTATTTTCATTATAATAGTAGCAAGTAAATACTAAAGACAATTATCTATAATTATAATATTTATATAGAATTTGTATAATAAAATTATAAACTGAAGAGTTTGTTTAGTGGAATGCGCTTATCTTTGGAACCATTTGCAAAATTATTAACGTTTGATATAGCTATATTCATCAGGAACCCGATAGGATATATTTATGCGCGGGCCGCTACAACTAATAATATAATACGTAAGCAAAGTTAGAGACTATTTGTTACAAATAATACGTGCTAGTAGTTTATATTAACCATATTAATTATTTTGTTTAGCTTTTCTTATTTCCATGTTTGTTGAAATAATTATTTACCACTAATCTCGGAACTCTGAAAAAGGAAAACCTGGATACTGATCGCAGCGCCAACTGTCAGAAGCAATAATTGTAAATCTATACCAATCTCGGATCTGACATGCAAAATATTATTTTTAGAAGCAATTCAGTCACATACCCAGAGACAGCTTATAGTATAATAGCAGATTATAATAGAAGGGTTTATATAGGTTATGGTCAAATAAAGATATACCTATTATAAGACACATTTTAAGATTTTAAATAAATTGTTTCTTACGGCACATCTATGGACGTTTTATAAAACTTATTGCATGTAGTTAATAGATAGCACCACTTATACACAATCTAGGTGCGGCAGCTTTAATCTCGCAATGGACATCATTTCAAATTTCTTTAAAGTAAGTAAGAATAATTAATTGTAGATATAGACGGATTTATTTTATTTTATACATACAACATATACTCACGCCAAATCCCTTACGGGGTAGGCAGAGAGCATTTTATTTTATGTTATGCATTAAAGTGCAGTGTCTGTTTAATAGCAGTTGTGTAATGTTACTAATGACATCCATTACATGAAGATGGGTGCAGGTCAATTTCAAGTTTAAAACATGAAGTCGATTCAGATTTCTTTCAACGAATAGAACAATTGTAGAGATTATTGTTGACAAAACGTTGATGACGTCAACATATAACATTTCATCGATGCAACAAAAATATTAACTTCTATACTAACTTAACAGTATTTTTAAACATAAGTGAAGAACAACTGTTATGTTTTTATATGTTTAAAGAAATTATAGTTAAAATTAGCTGTTTGTGAAGAATTCGTGCACTTGAAGTAAAAAATCTAATTTGTTCTAATTTTTTACGCATATACACGCTTTATTGTCCTAAAATGAGTGCGTTATACTTTTTTTTAGCTATTTGGACTTAGCTATTTTAATCCTTGACTGACTTATCAAATCCAGTTGACTAATGTACAATACATCAATTAATTTTCTTAACATTTAAGGTAAATACTGCTGGTCATGTTTTAATTTATGCCATTACAATTATTTGTGAAAAAAAAAAATATTTTTATGTTAGGCGACGAAGTAATTAATGATTTGTCAGTCTTTAGGGAAACTAGGTACATCATTAAAATTAAAGTTTTCAAAGGTATTATATCGCCGTGTCACTCTGCTCTGTCGTATCGAATGGTTACTGAATATATCAATTATTACCACCATGTTTGTTGAGGTATGCTTCGTATTTTTGTCATAGATATTGATGCTATGATTGTGCCGATAAAATTTGCGTAATAGACATCATGAGTAGAGGTAGAGCCCATTACTACAAAACAATGTCATTATCTACTAAAACTACATTTATAAAGGTTGTTGTACATCATTAGCATAAGATAAATAGAGATTCGTTTAGTGATTAACGGATTTTTATATACTTAGTGAAAAATAGTATACGTATTGTTAGTGATAGGATAAAAACAACCAAGATACTGTTTTCATCTTTTCTCCGTTACGATGTCTTTTTTTGTTCCTTTATTATCAAAAAATACTACATGTTAATAGTTAAACGCAGAAATTATTTTACAATTACTTGCCTTATGTATTGGAGTCCCCCAGAAATCGTTGAGAAATATATTAGATATCGGAGTTTGGGGTCTTAGATCCCTGTTTTCTTTAATAGCACTGATGTCGTCGAACACGAATCCACAATACAGACAGTTGTGGTAGACCAGGATACAAGCCAGTACCAGGAGTGCTCCAAGACCGCTGCGAGGGGCTTCGGGTTCTTTCTTCACGGGTTGACTGACTGCGGTCACGCGACGCTTTCGACCAGTACGAGTCCTCATAGCTGATACTACTCCACCAAACCTACACGCACCACTCACTTTGTCCATGGTTTTTCATTTATTACATTAACAGCAACGTCCACAACCTAGTTACTCTACGATATCAAACCTAACCTTAACGCAAAATTTAACATGCCAACGAAGTAAGGATACTACATAATCTTAAATATTTTAAGCCCATGAAAACACGACTTCGAATCCGGTCTTGAGTTTAGCTGCGAAATTTTACGAATAAACTAGTCTTATTTACTAAAACATCAATACATTATGCACTAAACGCAATGTTATTAGGAATGTTTACATCACTGAGAAGCACATGACAATATTTATTAACGAAATCGCTCAATTTGACATTTGAGTATTATTTAAAAAAAACGCGTAAAAACACATCCACTCTACCGGCTCGCTAGCCGACGACTGCCGAGGGGCGACGAACGAATGCCGCGTCAAGTCACGTGACCAGTCGTTTTACTGCGGGGCGTTTTGAGATCGCGCATGCGTCCCACTGATATTAGCTGGCGGCAAAATAAATATTGTTATTCCTGTTGTACGAATGGGGAAAGGTAAAAATCGTATATTTTTATTTCTACTAATTAAATTACTTTGTTTACGCTCTGGAAAAAGGTAATTTTAATTTATAACAGGGATTGACTTTTACAATTTGTTCTTACAATGTTATCACGGGTGCTTTGAAAAAAATATAAAAATTTTATTCGGTATGCATATGACAAAGAAAAACCAGAGAATCTTAAATTAATTAATGATTATCACAATGAAAACTAACCTGCTTATTAAAGGTAACTTTTTTTTACACGCGATTGTGGGTGTGGAGGTATTTACCAGCGTTGATGACGACATTCGAAAAATTAAATAAAGCCCCGCGCTGAGAATAAGTCGCCCTTCTTAAGATAAAATCAATAGCATATACAATACTAGATATATTTTAGTGAAACTACATTTATTAGAAATTCTGTTTTTTTTTTATATAAAAGCCCTAAAAATTCAAAACCTGTTTTAAATGGCAAAAGATAACTACCAAAAATGAACATTATTCACTCCTTAAAAATTATGACTTTCTTCTTAACTACTCTTTAGGCTTGTCTTAAAGACATGCCGAAATATTTGTGTTCACATTTTATGTACCCACACGTAACACACACGTGTTTCGTATCGTATATCGTATTCGTCTATGAGACATGTGATGTAGTTTTATTTCTACAATACCAGCTTAACTAGCAATTACCTTATGTTTGAATTGATAATCAGGGCGAGGGAGAGGGAACGTAGAACAGATTTGAATTGATTAATGAATTTGAATGTGTAAGATTTGATTAACATAAATTTTAGGCCGCGGGGAAGCTGTGGCCTAAACATTTTTGTAATTAATTCAAGATTTAAAACAGTAAAGGTTAATTATAAAAAATATATGCAGTATGCTGATTAAATTTAGAGTAGAAAAAGAATAAAAAGAAATAGGTAGGTAGGTATATAGAAAAAAAAGTTTTGATAAACTTGCATTAGAAAATGTGCACCTACATTTAACTAGCTAACCGGCATGTAAAAGCCAGCGCGTAATTACGCTGGCTTTTACATGCAGATAAAGCAATCCGTAGAAACCACTTCTCTCAAGGCATGGGGGCTTTGAGAGGTACCTGTCAGCCTATGGGTCGGCAGATCGTATCCTTGTGAGTTATCCTCAAATACATCAGCTTTTTACCAAAAAACACATATTTTTAGTCGGTTGGATTCCAACTTAGCCCTCCGTCGACCCCGTGGTGGAAGATACTAGTCCCGAGTTACCCTGACTTACGAAAATCTATGTCGTTACATAGGTATTTATATGTAAATCATTACAAGTAAATTTTGAAAGCAGAAGAAATGTTACGTGATCGTAGTTGTATAAACCTACTGAACATGATGAAATAACGCTACTACTATTTATTAATGCTACTACTATTGGATGACTTCAAGAACAATATAATTTAATCCACATAAACCCTCCAATTGACCTATATTGATGAGAACCTATGGAACGGCGCACCTTCTAATGACGCATACGTCGCTCAAGTAAATATCCTTTGAGTCGTCGTTAAATAAGGCAAATATGATTCATTTTTAACACAAATAAATCTACGACTATTTAATAACGATTGAAAAAGTGAAGCGTACCGTAAAAAGAGTGTTTTCTATGTGTGGTCTGTATGTACATTGTACATAGCTGCGTTGAAGAAATAAGTAACATAGAGAGGGTTTTGTTTCATGTTAACAAAGAAGTACTGTTCTGCGTCTTGTGTAGGATGATCAATTTAGATGGTGTCACTCTGAACTGTAATAGGTAGGTACTACTGGTAGAATGTTTTAGAAATATATATCATATTTACATCCACACGCCAGGTCCCTTACTGGGTAGGCTGAGAGCACGGAGTGCCAAATATCTCTATAATAAAATATCGGTTGGTGCATGTGTTATAAAACCGTGTCGCCGGATCAGCTAGTTTACTATAACTGAATAATATTTATGTTACTCTTTACACTTTTTCCTTTTAATTCTTGAGTTACTCTTTTCATTCTAATT
>DWPP01000513.1:0-11082 GCA_018251735.1 Eantis mithridates tamenund
ACCGGTACGTGTAGGTCTCTTTGTGCGAGTTAATTTGAATAGATATCACCCTCTTAACTATTTATGGCGACGAACAGCAGTGGTGCATGCAATAATGGCATTGCATGCGGCCATGCGCCGCTCTTCCGGCCAAAGGGTAAAAGAGCCATGAAATTAATATTCTAAATCTACCAATAAGTAATGTAGGTTCGGTGGAGGCTGAAATATAATGTCAGCGACGACTTTATGTCGTGGTGGATTAATATGTACCGTGTAAATGCGATCACACCGCCATTGTTTGAATCTTCCCTCGCTACTTTGGGATTCTTGAAGCATGTCCACCACGCTTATCCACAACGGATGGGGGAGATACGGATGAGCGATTGTACTGTCTTACAATGATTTTAAACTTGAATGATTGCTATGAATCGGCTGTATTTATCAAACGATCATAACTTTTAATTTTTAATTAGACAGCAAAATTTATTTCTGAAGACATAAAAATTGAAAGATAAATTTACTTACTACTACAAGGAAGGCAAAAATTGCATTGTATTAGTTTTAATATCCTTGTAATGGCACTAACAAAAGCGAGTAGGCAAGCTGATTACAGAAGAACCATAACATCCTGCTAATGTTTTTATGCGTAATATTTCTGATAGCCTCATAATAGTTGCGTGGCGGACGCGTGACATAATTGGGCCGGCGTCGAATTTGGTGCGTGGATAGCGATGCAAGGTGCCAAGGTCGAGGCTGATATACTTCGCATGCAAATGAACAAAGATAAAGTACCGTTCATTACGCCCGACACCCGACGCCGAGGCCTCGCCGGAGCCATTACGGGCCCTGTTCGAGACGCCTTTATTTTATTACGGATGTGTTGAGAAAGGAGGTTAATGCTGTTAAATTACACGCATTGTTTCACCTAGCCGTCGCTATGGCAACCGCGCCTCTGATATGCCCTAGCAGCGTTATATTAGCATTTGCCTTCAAGTACAATGTTAAGGATAAGCACCGTAATTATAAGACGTTAATTTAAAGAGATGTCTTATTCAATGACTCACTGCATTCTCCATAAATGTATTTTTTTTTATTGAAATGAAAGTGGGGTGCGAAGAGAAGGCCGGACAATCTTCTTATCAATGAAGCGGTCCAGAAGTTAGGAGCTATTTATGTGATTTTCCACATTGGTGGTGGAGACGTGTCTCTCGAGCCTCACCGTTTAATTAAAGGGCGGCGGGGCGGTGGCGAGGGACGGGGCTGAGGAGCAGGGCATAATGGCGGCGCAATATCGGATGGAAATGCGCGGCATGTAGGAATGCGCCGCACGCCGCCCCTCCTCATCGCGAACGATTCCTGGTATTTTTTATTGACGACTCTGGAAACGCTGTTGTGGGAATAGTCTATGCGATTCTCATTTAATCTGATAGAGTTGTACAATTGAAAATTGACTTGGAAACATCTTTAAAGCACACAATTTTCCTCAGAAAGGTTAATACCGTCGAGACAGGTCGGCGAGCGATTGAAGGTTTCGAGGCGAGAGGAAGTGCACGGGTCGAGATAAATTGTGTTCCATTGTACGTCTGTGAGATTCCGCGTGGCGATAATATACGTCGAAAAATATCACTGAAAGTGGAATGAAAGTTTACGAAGTCGAGAACACTATCTAAAAATATGCTTTGCCTAATGGACACGGCACGACAGTATTTTTCATCCGCGCTCTTCTCTTCGGTGGAAAGATTAAATATAGAGACTGACGTTTTAGAGAGCATAAATTCAGAATCTTTGTCTGCATTCCATTTTATTCTGGTGCGAAATAACTGAAACAAACATTACCAACACAACTGAATCACTCAGTTATAAAACAAAGCTTGCAATAAAATTTGCACGACTAATTAAAAAAGTGAAGAAGTGTTGCAAAACCGTATTTCGCTATTCAAGTTGCTGTTAGTTGGACGATAATTAAGTAATCTGTTCTCAGCATGTTGTAATGTCGACTTATCGGCTAAGTGCAGGGAGTGCACGACGCCAATCGCACTGCAATTTGAGCGGCGAATGGCGAAATCGGAGAGCGAACGAAACGTGACACCCCACTTATCACGCGATGTGAAAGTTGGACATCTTATTAAATTCTGTTATTTATAACTGCAAAACGTAAAGGGACACTACACACGAATAGCAAATCACGAAATAACAACGTGAGTGTTTGTTTTGCTTCAGCTTTGTTCTATCTACATCGGTTGTTATCGATCGAGATTGAAAACAAAATTAAGTCAAGTGATGACGTCGACGTGGACGATTACGTCGAAAAATAGTTTTCGGTTAAACGGAACCGAGAGGTGGCACAATTATGATGGAGCACGACAATTTATGCAGCAATTATTTGAAGCGGGCTGGCGTTCAATCCAGGTCAGATTAAGTGATTTTTAAAACTAATGCAAACGATGGCATGCAACGAGCGCCCAGAGCGTTGCACAAAGTTAATGAACGCTCGCGAGCGAAACACAACCGATTGCAATGGATCTTGCTTATTTAGACGACTGGAATTAGAGCAGAATAAAACGATCAAAATTCTTCGGGCACGTACATAATGGAATGTGCTCTTTAATCGTGGATCCTTTTCTTGTGCCTAGTGCGTGGTTAATAACGTGAATTCCAAAGTTAATTTGTCTTCATTTGTGGTCTCAATGGAGATCGCGCAGATAGACAAGACGTTTGTACGTAGATAATAATAAGGTGAATCACGTAACCGTCAGTATGACCAGGTGTCGTAGATATATAATTTTTCGAAGGATTGAGGCCAAGTTACTTTAAATGTGGGAAAAATGTTGAATATCTTTTAGAATTTAGTCAGATTTTAAGAAGTTTTAATGCTTAGTTTTAATTCAAGATAGGGTCAATGCCTGTGAAATTTTGTCAAATATAAACAGATGGCCGATATTGTCATTATCATCCTTCCATTGCTGTACGTAGGACTACCCAAGTTTGCGCAAAATATTTAGATTTTATGAATGGCCAATATATTATACAAATAAATGGTGTTTGATATTTAGGTTTTTATGTGCATTCATCGAGCAACTACTAAATAGAATTAGATGTTTTTTTTTCTCACCTGATGTTTTACATGATATTATTTATTAAGATTAAGCTTACTTTATTGAAATAAAAATAACAGAAATACCGAAAAGCACTTTTAGTAGATTGTCTACAATTTATCTGGTTGCCATAGTAACCGCGGCCTGCTTCGAACTGCGCTCACCGTCTCGGTCGCGTCTACTCACCTACCTCCAATGCGTGTCGTGTCGGCTTACGGACAATCTAGAGCCGGGCTTGAGAGCGCTGTGGCCTTGTTTGTCTAGAATAGATCTATTGATATTTACACTAAATGTTATGCTTTGCTTAGTTATTAATAACTTCTCAACAATGACTAAGCGCATTCATTATGAGTTTATTAATATTAATCTAAAGCGTCTATCTCGGTACGTTTGAATTTGTATAAACTTTTATTAACAAGTCACATGCATATTAATTACAATATGAAAAGTGATGATAAGTTTCTAACGTACGAAAAATCTCTTACGTCGGGAACAAAGAGTTTGAATCGAGATTACTAGCGGCTTTCGAACGCTACGAATGGTCCGCAATGGTCTGAACACTTGGTGGACGGCTTCAGAAAACTCCAAACTACTAAATAAAGCTTTTGCTATTGATTTGCGAGAAGTACTTCAATTACTTTTCCTCTTTCGCGATACGACCGAGTCGCCAGACGAAAAACTTATTTCCGTTTATTCCTGGAGACAAAACAATGAATGGCTTTGTAGCGTTAACCACCCGAATGAGGAAAATATGAGGTAAGTTTATGCGACGTAAATAAACAACAGGAAATATCTGAGGGGAATTTGCGTACAAAGGGATTTTGTTTGAAACTAGTTGAAGTCCTACAGAAATTCATTGGCTTATTTTTCAGCCTTCGAATCGTATTTATGTTGAGGTTTGTTAGAAACATTTTGGAGTGAAGTATTCAGTGCGTTCTGACCGACTACTAAATTCATCTGTCACAATGTTCCAATATTAACCATCTGTTGCCTCTCTTGACAAACAATAAAATTGATTTATTCGACGGTTAAGCGAGCTCTTAATTCAATTTTTGAACAGTCACATGTTACACCTACTGGTTTTATAAGAGAAGATTCAGAGTGAACTGTCGTTATCAAACTATAACAACTCAGTTGAATTAACCGTAAGTTACTTGTATTGAAAAATAAGACAATATAAAACACGTTAACATAAGCAGTTATTGAATATTCACGATAGAACGTCGAATAGAATGCGGTATTAGTTTTTAAATAACCTGTAACGCAACGAAAGTGAATGAGTGGGTGGACTAGTTCGGCACATAATATATTTTTAAGACCGCCGCCGGCTTTACCGGTGCGTTGTTATTGCATCGACTACCCACGTACAGAATTTATAAAGAATTGAAAAGTTTAAATACCGAATATACCGTTCGTGTAGGGACCGGTGTGCGCAATCCCGCCCGCGACCCACGTACACTTTCACTCTTTCCTTTTCCCTACTTCACTTTATCCGCTCAGGTATAAGAATAAAATCTAATCCATTTACTTCCCTACTACTAATCCCCGCGATTGTTTTCTTAAATGTTTGTTAAACAAGAACTTGTTTGGATTCTTTCCTCGAGTGATATTGTGAACAATGGATATGGGTCTTGGTACTTTATGGTAAAGAAAAACAAGGAGGGGATGGGACTTAATTCAATTTTAATTAGCAGAAGTTCCTACAGTAAGTACTTGTTCAAACAACCAAACATACACATGTTCTCTCATAAACGTGAGAAGTTTTAAAGCCGTTTAAAAATAAATTAATCTCCCTCCACATACTTTAATAAGCACTTGGAAGCTAATCCTGGCAAGTGATGGTATATCTGGGAAAGTAAAGTAATGCAGCTAACATAAAGTAGATAGAAGCAACTATAATATTAAAACTGGTCAAGTGCGAGTCGAGAAATATTACCTCAATTTTTTTATTTAATAAGAAAATACATCAAAACCTGATAATATGGATTTGTATGTTGGATAATTACATCCATCACACGTTGACATTAATATAAATACATAATAATTCATTAGTTGTTTGTATACCCTTTGGGACTAAAACGCATCCAATAAAAATATCAGATGTCTAATTGTTTCCGCCCTTTCTTAAAAATTCTAGGTTAGTCAGAGTCACATGTCATATGAATATCATTGGATATGGTATAATTTGCAAATTGTTTATATAATAATAATTGGTTTTGAGAGCGATAGATATCTAAACGATGTTTAAGGTAATAGAATTTTAATATTCGGTTCACTTAATGTGTTATTTTGTCCAGACAATTAATGTAAATTGGTGTCGAACAGGACGCTCGCAAATTCAAGATTTTTGATTTTTTTTCGCCTGTATGTATTCAATTTTTAAACACGTTTTGAATACTAATGATATGATAAATCACGTTTGAAAGGCAAATATGATCAGGAATCAAGGATAGTTAGATATTTATTTGTGTATATGTAATAACTAAGAAATAACTCTGCAAAATAGGACATTTAATAAAACTTCAAACCATCGTACGGTACAAAGCAATAAATTTTAATAACTGAAAACAAACTATCAATATTAATTGCGTCTTAGGTTTTGTCTATACCAGAAACTAATACCGTATTTAATTAAAAACCATTCGTTTAGATCTATGACTCTTCAATTCTAACGATATCGTGTTCTCAATCCATTTAGGTGAGAATCGCAGTGACTATCGGAAATTGTAATTGGCGTTGTAAAACAACAAAAAAACTAGCCAACACTTGACCGTGCTATGATGTCACTGTCTGGTCGAGGCGAGGTGAGGTGATGTTTCGTCGTGGCCGTGCCGAAGCGTGACACAACACGCAATGTTTTACGTGTATTGATGCAATTCCTCTAACACGACAACGAACAATTTTGACACCTATTACAATAAAAATGGATGCATGGATGGTCACGGCGAAACATTTACGTCGTTCAGTTAAATTACATAAGAAGTTTCTTTTTAAATATTTAACCACTATATTAAGGTAAAGTTAACGGTATAGATTTTTCATACGAAAAGTTAATGTTCTAACGAAACAAAACATTTATATGGGGAGAAATTTCCTTTTTTGTGAGTTCAGAAATAATATTTTATATTTCCACTTATGCATTTATTCATCAAAATACGATTATTAAAAAAGATATCTAACACAAGGACAGGACACAATGAATTATTAATTTCGTATATTGTACTAGCCACATACATTTTAGTGCACCGCTGTGACCCGCGGCGTTGTCTGCGTTGCTCGGTTTATGCGCCTCTTGGGAGCCTTACTGAATATCGGGAAGCTTTATAGCTCACGCCGTGCTATCTCGATGAGCTATGCATGTCCGGGGTTTAGCGTACCGTGTTTAGGTCGTTATTGCCGAAAAATGTACAAACTACCTATTGTCTGTTATTTTTATGAAGGGGACAATAGCAATAAAAGTAATTCCACTTTCGTTCCAAGCGTATTCAGCACGCGAGCTGTGTTTTCAGCTGTAATCGGCCGTTAAAGGAAGGAGGCGGTTGGAATATCCTCATAATTCGCACTCGTTGTGCCCATAATCCTAGCGACACGCACGCTGGCCAGTGATTCACGACCGTCTTAATGTCAACTTGCGAAATTGATAATCACCTTTTGAGATGTTCCGAAATCCGGTTACGACGAACGAGTGAATCGCTCTTTCGGTGGTGGTGGTAATAAAGCGCGTGGGTGAGGTTAAGTGAATAAGGCAATAAGCTCGGTTTAATCAACACAACACGTAGCCTAATCAAATATGACCCCCACGTCATATCGCGTAATTGAAGGCTTAATCACGGGAGATGTTTCGCGGTGCGCGGGAATCTGGCTGGTATGTCTACAGGCTTGTTTGATCGGCTCTCAATTGTCAGCGTGGTATGTACCTGTGCACGATATACGCACTTACAATATTCAAGACGATTGAATATAAATTGGTCATCAAAAAAGCGAAGGTCGTATCCATATAGTTCGATTGAATTTTCTAACCAATAGTTTTGTGTATTGTGTCGCGGAAATGTTATGGATTATTTACAAGTAACATTACGTTCGAACGTCACGTCTCTCGTTCTCTGTGACAGCGTTTGCAAAGATTGGTCTGGCATTCACAGAACTACGGTATTTACAATATTGCCTCCTGTGTTCAAACACAGACGCGCGGATCAGGGAATGAAAAATAAAACCTCTTTATAGAGAAAGACGATATTGACTTCGCTTACTACTGATATTGATTTAAGTTAATTTAGAAAGTATCACCTATTCAATTTTCTTATTTACTTATTTGTTCTTGTTATTTAGTTATTTATAAAAGTAAATTACGCAATGAAACAACTAACTATTCAATAACGTTCCAGTATAACCACTTGCCTTATTATTGGGCGTGCGATAAATTGAGTGAAGTAATAAATTGTTAGAAGTTCGCCGCAATCCATTTATCGAAGGACAAAACGATAATATTTCGAATTCGAAAAGTAATAACTTTCTTGCTAAGCCATAGTACCTTCTTAAACTTTTGTGCATTGTATTAACGCGGCAAAGGGTATTGAGAAGTGCCAAGTTTGTTAAGAAAGAAAAATAATACACTTAACATACGGACACGTTCATGTTAACCTTCATATACATATGTACTAATAATAAGGCATACGTACAGTTTGAAGAATTAAGACAAAAAACTAAGTGCTGTGTAGCTGCTAGGTTCTATTCTATCAGCTTGTTTTTTGATGCCTTTGTCATCTGTTATACCGCAATACCCACATGAGTAGTCAGACAATGGACATACGATAAGAATTCAATTTGAACGCTTTTAATACGAAAAGTGTAATGTTTTTTAAGTAATAGGCAAGGAGTCTGAGGAATAAGATAAGGCATCGCTGGCGTGTCTGCAGAGGCGGCTGCATTGTCCAGCATGTGCGATACCACGATGCACAATACCCAGACAATGCCCGCCGATCGTCTATTGTCTCGGGACATACGTGATGGCCAGCTATAAGCGAATTACTGCACGGGCTCCTAAACACGTCCGTATTCCTGAATTCGAATTTCGTTACTTCTTTTTAATGGCTCCGTTTAGTCTACTATGTTCAAAAATAGTTTTAACTAGATAATTTTTTGTCAGAATCACTGCAGTGGTAATTTTACTATTATAAACTCATAAGAAAATTACAATCTCAGTGAAGAGGTTATGTTATACCGATGGAATAAAGGTAGTACACAGGCAAAGACGTTGCCGGCGTTGCAAAGGTAACGTTAGAAGGTTCGGCGCAGCATATTGAAATAGCGTTCGAGCGCGCCCCGAGACGATAGACGCAGAAATCTTTGCCGAACCACCGCACCGGGCCCGGCCTCGTTCCCAGTGCGTTTTATCTCTTGATCGCGTTATTCAGCCAAGCATCAAAGGAAAATATGAAGGAAAATACTAAGAATCGAGGAAGCCTTTTATTCTCCCGACTTTTTTGTTGTTTAGCAAACGGATTTTATCTGATAAGGCTCAAGGGAAATAGTTATAACCATTTGATGCAGATTTTTAGTTTCACAAGTCGAATTCGAACAGTATTTGGTTAAGCGCACAAATGGCGCGATACCTTATCTGACTAAGCCCCTGGCGATGCAATGGCAGAGGTGCGTGTTTACATGTTGATTTTAATTTTTATCACCCTCCATTCGCCCGAAATACCTACACGTTATCACGTCATCCGACCGAGCTGATAAAACTGTATCACGTAATGTGTCCGCAAACTGGCCGACATAACGTTTTATTGTATGATGTTGTTATAATTCGTCTTTAGTTAAATCAATTAAATTTACTCATTAATTGTTTAATCCCTATTTTTAAAAAGCAGTGACGGTTAATTTTACATGAAGCAATAATACAATGTTTGGAATATGTAGTATAATCTTGTGATAAGTATAACAAGTCAAGGCGCCGCCGAGTCATCGTCCTGTTCATTATGTTAGCGCAATGCCAATTCCCATACAATAGTAGACGACGGCGGCTACGGTGGGGCGGCTGACGTCACTCGGAGCCAGCCTTGGAATTGAGGTCGGCGCTCGAAATGGCGACGGTGAAAATGTTGCCTAGAGGGTTCTAATTCGACAATTGCAATTGAGTATTCTCAACTTTTCCTATGATGAAACACCATAATAAGAACATTTTTACTTATGTATATTCTTACCTTGATACTGTCGTAGCAAGCAGTAACTCTTCCATTCTGCACTTCGACGGTTGCCGGGGGATGCGCAAACTTGCATTCGGTATCAGGCCGCGAGCACTTATTCCGTTGGAACTCGCGGCACACTTCGAGCTGGAGCCAGCGTGAGTCCTTGCCATTAAGGAGGCTATTCATGTTCACCATGGTTGCCATCGTTGAAACAATAGTCGAGGGTGGAAGACGCGCGCGCAGTTACGCTGTGCGAGTGCGGCGCATAGGCGGCGGAGGGCGAGCGCGCCCGCGCGCACTTAGCATGCACTTCTCACTTCGCGCAGAGTTGTCGGCGCTCGCGCACCCTTCACTACCACACACTACTTCACACGCGAGGAAACACGCGACACCGCAGCGACACGCGCGCGGATGCAACGGCAGTTACTTACTAATGTATTAATCTTACAAATAAGTTAGAATTAAAGACACCGACGTTGCAAGCTTATATAGGCGAGTATTAAAATATTATTATCACACGCGTTCGTATCGTTGTTGACGGTTTAGTAGAGGGCGAGCGGTGCTTGGTGCGCGAGCATGGCGGCGGCGGCCGGTGCGGGTCTGGGCGGGCGACGGTGGGGCGCGAAAAAAGAAGCTAGATTAGCGGCTCGGCGGTCAGCGAGTAAGCCGATGCGGTGCGGGGCAACTCTGCGAACAACAAAACACACTGGTTACTCTCCGGGCGGTCCGCCCCGGAGCCAAGCACAAGCGGCTACCGGGTTAGCAAGCAAGCGCGGCGGCCGCTCTCAGGCCCGCGCCACTTACGCAGCAGATTCAAGGCAGTCGTTAATTATTTAGTTTCTATTTCTAATATTATTTCCAATCAAAGGTACTTGATGTTATTAAAGAATTAGCATAACAGTATACAACTTTGAACAATTTTTAAAGCGACGATGATAACATTTTTTAGGAATATACAGAATAAAACAGAATTTTATCAAAAGTTTATTTGACTATCGTAGGTGAAATTAATAAATGCTATAGTATTTAACTTTATACATAGAACATAATATATTAAATTATTATATGGGACAGTTTACAAATGATGTCAGTTATGGGTGCAGAACCGTGACAGGTGAGTCGAACGTGGTACACGCACGGAACAGGTGTCGTACCAATAATAACGTCTACCACCTGTTTCTACTCAACAAATCATGTCGTGATTTAAAGAAAATGCAACAAATGTAATAACACAAAAACAATAACCACTAAAACGCACACAAGTTCATAAACGACAGTCATAACGTAGCGCAAGAACGTGAAAGTTACGAAATACAAGGCAGTCGGTTCATAATTATAAAGCCAATGAGTGTCAGTGGAATGATCTCGCGGAAAAATTCTTTGTGTGGGCGCTGCGAGTGTGAGAGGCCGGGAACAGGGAAAAACTCGTGAAACTGAATCCTATCGTAATGTGCTATTTAAAGCATAACCCAGTTGAAAATAGCTGGGTGTGCGGCAACGCAACGTCGCGCTCTCCATCGTGCATAAATCCTCAAATTTTATTTTCGACATAGATGCAACAGAATTTTTATATTGGCGTGCGCCCGCCTGTTCAGACGTCAATACTTTGCCGCTCGCTGCGAGTGGAGAACAACAAATCTCATTTTCTTCGGTCGATGCTAGTGACATCCCGTAATTGTGCTCTTGACTATCATTGGACCATTTGTGTTTGTGAAAACTGAACGATTTCATAACGCATTAGCTGCACAGACATTTGCAATTTTGCGATTCAGTTACTATTGAATTTAGACTTTGTGTTTATTAAATTTATAATTATTTCA
>DWPP01000514.1:0-11082 GCA_018251735.1 Eantis mithridates tamenund
CGGACTTCTACGCTTCACGATGAAATACTTTATTCTTCTTAATTAAATTGAGAGCTATTGTTAAAATTTCTATTTCTCTCTCTAATGAAATGGACTTCACCGACCACTAATTAATTATTATTTATGTATTTAGGTGTGATAATAATGATTTATTTGAATCCATAATAAATTTCGTGTACTTTACATGAAGAGAGTAATGAATTTGGAAGAAGCACGGCAGGTTTGTAAGGATAGAGATATTTGGCACTCTGTACTCTCTGCCTACCCCGTAGGGGACCTGGCGTGGAGATGTGTGTGTACTTTACATGAAGTCGTTGGCGCAGTGCTACCTACCAACGGGTCAATGCGAGAAATGAGCCGACAAATATCGAATTCTTAAAAGTTTTATGAAGTCTAAATATATAAAAACAGATAAATTAATATATATAAAATGAAGACGATTTGCGTGATCACCGGCGGACGCTGGGTGAGGATTGTGGAAAACCGGGATATTTGGCGCAAGCTTGGGGAGGCCTACGTCCAGCAATGGACTGCAATAGGCTGAAATCATGATGATGATATAAAAACAGAACTCAAAAATGAAAAAAAAGGAGTTATGTTCATAATTTTAAAATAATATCAGTTATTTATCAAAATATTAAGATCTAGCTGACCCGACAAACGTTGCTTTGCAATATAAACAATTCCTCTATTATAATATGCATGTCAGAAACCTACCTGGTCAGACACCTTATCTATTAAAAAATCGCATCAAAATCCGTTACGTAGTTTTCAAGATTTAAGCATTTTTTCTCTGTCCCTATATCCCTATGTGACTTTGTTGTGATGTTAATTAGATCTTAATTAATTAGATCGTAAGTAAAGTTTTTATTAAGGGACCTGGCGTAAGAATATGTACCTATGTATGTTTTATAGGTCCTTTTTAGTTTTATACATACATATACATATCCTCACGCCATTTTTACAAGGTTACAATATTTACAAGGTGTCTGGAGTTTTCTTCTCCGGCTCTTTCCTGTTTCCGTCTTTCCGTTTCTGCAAGGATAGTTGGTTAATGATGTAGTGCTAGAATAAGTGGATGAGATAGTATATCGTGGATGTGAAGATAGTATATCGTGGATGTGCTGTCAGCAAGAATGGTAGGTACACGCTGACATAGACGAGAGAGTGCAGGAAATAGTGTGAATGGAGTCATAGGTAAGCTGTTAAGTAGCCGTCTCTTGAGCCAGCAGGCTCGGTTGGCGATACATAACTCCGTGCTTACTTTAATACTACTTTATGGAAGCGAAAGACTATTTAAGAAGGAGGATGAAAGTAAGTTAAGCGCGGTAAAGATGAGGTCGTTGTCGCATTTGCGGTGTGACCCTCGCCGACCTCGTTTGTTTTTCCCTTACATCGTAATTGGTATGAAAGGTGCATGTATGAAGAGAGTGAATGTGGAAGAAGCACGGCAGGTCTATAAGAATAGAGATATTTAGCACTCCGTGCTCTCTGCCTACCCCGTATGTGACCTGGCGTGAAGATGCGTGTGTGTCTTTCCTGTTAATAACATTGCTATATGTGGCGCACTAGATTTTGACATTTGTAGAATAACATACAGGTTATTTTTCATCCCGTAATTCTCACGGGATCGGGATTTATGCAGGAAATCCGTGTCCTAATTGGTTCCCGCACGAACGAATTCGCAGGCACATCTAGTGCATTATAAACTTAATTTTATACATAGATACACCCTCACGTCCCTCCAAGTCTCTTACGGGGTATGTGGAAAGAAATGCCAAATATCTATCTTTATAAGCTTCATTTTAAATTTTTATATTTATCTTGAGAAATTAGAAAATAAATACAAAACATGGTTACATGTATATTTTTACGCATATTATCTTTGTGAACATTTGTATTTACAAAAGGTTTGTGAGAAAATAATAATTATTTTAGAAATACTATTGGAAAAACTCCACACTTATTATAGACAGATAAATAATTTCGCACGGTGTGTCCAAACAATATTACATGTACGTACTTCCTTTATAGTCAAGTTAATTTCGCGTTATCAGTGAGTTATTATGTTTATTTTTAAGAGTTATGGCCAAGGGCAGACACGATATAAGGCTGATGTCTAACTTTGGTATATAAATTACCTAACTAATAAAATTACGCGTGAAGTACATTCTAATTACTCGTGCAAGATAATTATGTTTAATGTGTTGAAAATCTTCTTATCTATTTCTAAAGTTGTTTGACAAGAATAAATATTGCTCAAACCGTATACGCAAATCATATCGTTTGACAGTGATTACGTTTCAGTACCTATTAATAAAGGAATTTTTCCAAAATACAAATATTTTTATTTTGACCTTCTATTAGCCTTTATTTTTTGATAATATACATTTTTAATTTTCATTAGATACACATTGTAGTTACTTTAACAGAATAAACGAAATGTAGTTAGGTAAAGTTAGTTTTTGCTTATGTACTTATACTTAAGGACTATATTTATTTAAGGTCTCATTCAAAGATATCCTCTTGCTTCTACTCGTATCTTGCTGTAATTTCACCTAGTTTCAGATGGATGTTCTTAAAAAGTAAGAATGTTATATATAGTATTGTATTTTTATTTACGACATTTGCTTTTCAGTCAATTACTACCCGCCTGTCGTTGAGAGAAATATTAAAAAATCTTTATCAGTGGTCCCTAAGTGTAACAACTCAACCTCTATAGATAATGAGTTGATGATGCTAAACTACAAACACAAGACCTCATTTAATTTGGGTAGAGCATTGACTACATTCGCTTATGAAAATCTTTTATATAATTCAATGTTTTTTTAACGTTTTGTAAGTATTCCCGAAATCCCTTAGTCACTTCTCTGTTACTCTAAGGCGTTTTATAAAAGATGACATGGTCCTTTGGAAACCCTTTTTTGTATTGACGGATAGATGATCACCCATAATGCATCTGGAAAATTCTGGGATCTACCGGTGAACGCACCGATTTCAATACGGGGCGCTTTGGGGACCGTCATCGAGGTTTTAATGAGGTAAAATTCCATCATAATGCAATATCTCTAAAAGTGCCAAGACTCGTGCAATTCTAATCTATTCTTGAAAAATATATACAACGTCATATTTTGTAAGAATCGTAATAAACGTAACTAACACAAGTGTCTAATGTTTTTGCGCAGTAATTAGCTACAGTATAAACATAATGATATTATTTTTGCAGAGATAATAAAAATGGCGCGCTCGCTCAGTGTTTCAGTATCAACTGTGTCGGAGGTTATCGTGAGAAAACGATTTATTTCTGCCTATAAAGACTACAAGTTCATTAATATAATGTACATATATAAAGCATTTTAAAATATTGCGGGCTTCTGTCTAGAATTACCTATAATGTATAGAATATTCTCCACATTAACGTCAATACATGTAGGTAAATGACATATTTTTCAAGAGTATAAGGGACCCATTTAGTGAGATGTCAAGTGGGGAATTAAGGTAAGAGAAGTCATAGAACAAGGAAATAATACGTTGGCGTTTTGATTGTTTTTGGTAAAGGCTCTATGTGGCTTTTTAAATAATTATATTAAATTATTATTATACTAACTGAGCAGCAAATGAGTACGCAGGCCACCGATTAAATGATAACTGCATCCCATGACACCCTCATTTGCGAATTCTTATTTGGGGTTACACTTACCAAAATACGTTGCTATTCGTGAGGTCTAAAATGTTCACGACACATAATAGTGTTTTCGGATCCACTGCCTCCCAACCAAAACACAAGCAATGCAGTTGCTTGTGTTTTGGTTTCCCGCTTTACGTCAAGTTATGAGGCGGTGGTAGGACCCTGAACTGAAAAAGCTCTACTAGAAATACTTTAAAAGGTATTTTCAGGTATCATTTTTATGAATTACTATTTTTTTCATATATTAAATATATTATTATTATTTTTTATTATATTCTTTTTATTTGTGTTAAGTTTTTTGACTATATTTGGCATTCTGTGCTCTCTGTCTACCTCGTTAAGGGTATATATATAGATTTATTTCATACTTACTTGTAACTAAATGTGTCCTTAATGCACACTTTGTCTAAAATGACTCGGATCTGTGAGCGAGACAGCTGCAGGCCAAGGCTCATGAAAAGGTTTTGCAGATCCTTCTTGGTGATGTTGCCCCCGCGAGATGTGTCGAAGTACACCAGAGACAGCAGCAGGTAAGGATCAGGTGGTAGCTCCACGCCACGTCCACGTCGTCGAGGAGAATTACTACGTTCATCGTCACTATGTGAGTCCTATAAAGTAGAACATGTAGATTATTAATCAATGTATATAGGCCATACAGTATGTATTTGGTAGATTGTTATCAGATAGCTGATAATTGCTGAATACATATAATAGAGTAATTATTACTTGAGAGTTTAGCGCTTATTTCAGGTAGCTCTTTGCAAATGTAAAGACGTTTTTAAATTTAATGGGTTATAAATACATATTTTTATTTACAATATCTCTGCACCTTATTTCATAGTAACTGTAAACATGTACTGATGAATATTTCACTTGCGCCTTATTATGTAATAGTATGACATAATAATATCACACACATACAAGCAAGATTTTGTATCAAATTAGCATTCAATCAAGTGTGATACCATAGTCTGAACTGTTCAACGCTATATACAACTGTATATAGCGTTTATGTATGTGTGTGTAAATAACTGAAAAATATTTAAATAATCACAGAACTACGAACCTTACGATCACGTCGACGTGAATCTCTCTTATCGTCGCGCTTGTCATCTTTTTTGTCTCTATCATCTTTTTTATCTCTATCTTCTTTTTTATCTTCTTTCTTATCATCAGTCTTCTTTTTCTCATCATCTGGCTTCTTATCTTCCTTCTCTTTCTTATCATTGTTTTTGTCCTTCTCTTTAACCTCTTCTGCTTTCTCAGGTAATGTGTATAACGTTTTGTAGATGTAGAAACCGAAGTCGCGCATGAGCATCTCGTTGAATAGTTCAGCAAATACAAACAGCTGTTAAACATAAAATAAAAAATAAAACTTTATTTAAACATTGTATTTTGCGTATTTTTAATTTTTAATTGTCTTACTTCTCTATCAGTGTAATTTTAGTTAAGTTACTCCTTCACATCTTTATATACAGATTCTTCATAGTGTTATATGTAGATGTCAATGTCTCAGTTATTTTAAATATACTTGTTAAGATACAGTATGAAAACAAAGGTGTGAATTCACTTACCTCAAAGCTATGTTCCTTGTTGTCTGTGATGCGGTAGTCAAGTAGCAGCGAAAGGGTTGCCACATTACAGCTGAACTTGCCACCCTTTGCAACAGGTGATGGATGTACAATAATATGAGGAGTGCTTGGTAATTCGTACCGTGTTTTCATTGTTTGTTTCTCCTTTTCCAACTGTAAAAACCAGTATATAAAAAATTTAATTTGACTAAATTTTCATGACTTTTCATGAAATTTCTTTTCATAATACCTATGGTATTATAATAGTTTTAATAATCAAAAATAATGTTATTTTTACTTCAAAGCAAGCCGCTCCTTGCGTGACGTTTGTAAGTGGATTTACGTTTTTACGTTAAAAAGCTATTTATTTTCGATAAAATTTCAACTGAGGAGTTTTATGCAGTATTTGTTTAATTGAAAAATTTATTACCTTTTTCTTTTCTTCTTCAATTTCTTTTTCAGTTTTGGGTTTTGTTTCTTTCTTCTTTTCTTCTGGTGGTGCCTCTAGTTTAGGTTCATCATTGCTTTTGGGTCCCTCATCTTTCTTTTCTGAAGTTTCATCCATTTTCTGGTCAATTTTAGTTTCTGTCTCTTTAGATTTGTCTTCTTTGTCTTGCAGTGATTGTTTGTTCTCAGAACCAGCCTCGCCTTCATCATCCTTGATCAGAATTTCACTGTTTCCTGTTTTTTTTTCGGATTCATCATCTTCCACTTCCATGACATCATCACTCTTTGATTCCTTTTCTTCTTCTGTCTTTATTAACTTTGACAGACGAGAAACAAGTTGTGCACGGAGGCCTACGTAATATAAAGTTACTTGTTAAAATTAAGTCACCTAAAGATATTAATTTAATATCTTGTATTAAAACCTGTTGATAATATTTGTTTCTTACCTTTACAACTAACATTTCTTGCTCTTAATTCTTCTCTCAATTGGTCAACTTTAATGGTTCTCAAATCTATTTTGGAATAGTGTGTAGGTTCAGGTTTTCCTTCATCATCATCATCATTTTCATCAATGGTTATTGTACTGTCATTTGGATCTGATTCCTAAAAAAATTAAACAGGTGTTATAATTCTATCTTAAGCTACCAAGAACTTTTAGGGCTGTGTGTGGTTATCCAGTTAAAAATAGTGAAAGAGAAACTATCACTTTTTATAGCAAATGATTCTCTGAATTTCTTCGAATATTGTGATACATTCAAATGGAATAAATAAAAATGTTATGATATTTGAAATCGAATTAATCTGCCAAACACCAAGATGTTATGAAGTGGGCAGGTCTCGCTCGTAGCTCTTCGGCCAAACACGCTGCAGAAGTCAAAGCCAAAGAAAACTGGGAACAAACAATTTTGGAGTTTTCCGGCGCCACGTGTGACTCAGGTGCCGCAGGGTTAACCGCGACGTTGCTGGACTGCGGATCTTCGCCGTCGAGTTTTCTCAACGCCGCTTCACACGCTGCCTTGTAGTGGTCCTGAACCGTCGTCCACTCGACACGCGACGGCTGCGCCGACCACACGTCGGGCAGGAACAACACCACACACTCGAGTCGTGATTTTCCGCCGCTGCCCTCCCGCCAGTAGTAAAACTCCACCATGCGGTACCTGCACGGGTAATACAGCTATAGTGAGGAATACTCACAAGGTGAAGACTGCGCGAGCAACCACCCGCCTGCAGGCATATGCGCGACACATCCGGTACGCGAGGAACAATCGGCACTTTGATAGGCCGGTACATTGTCTGCTTCCAAACAAAACCACTGCAGATGTACTGATGTCTCCATTCTCTCACATAAGGAATGTGTGCTGTGCCACGATTAATTCATGAAGCAACATCTTGGTCAAAAGTCTTTTTGTAAACTACTACTTAGAAATTGTCAAGTTTTACTGTGACAAGAAACTTAAAAGATTTTTGACTGACAAGATGGTTGCAAACAATCAATCTGCATTTTCAGGCTTAGGGAGAGAACACCAGATAATTAAAATAAAACCACTTACCACTGAGTACAATTGGATAAATCAATTCCAGTTAGAGCTTTACAAGTACGTATAGCAGTTTTCACCAGTACTCCAGGATCACTTTGAGGGTTTTCGCCATCTAATGAAGGACTCCAAGGCCCGCCAATAGCAAAATTTTCACCGCCTTTACCCTTCTGGCCCACAAGGAACTTGATTAATCGAGTAGGGTGCAATGGAGTTTTAACTGATCGTTTATCCTTCTCATCAACTTTAGTAAGTCCACATTTTTGATATAATGACTCCAATGTAGGCATACTAATGAGCATTACCTAAAAGCATAATTATATATAATTCTATATTCTATACTATTTTAATATGAACAGTTAATTATGAAGAGGCCATCCATAAATGACAACTAGACAGTCACATTTCTGAACCCTCAACTCCAACCCAGCTGTGAAATCACATATTTTGCAATTTTATATCTAGAAATTATTAAATTCAAACAGCATTTAGGATTACATTTTAAAATAAATACTTTGTTTATGTCACAAAATTTAAAACCCTCCCACTCCTTATAACACAATGTCACACTTTGCGGACCCCTCCCTCACTTTCATTGTGTGATGTAATTTATGGATTACCCCTAATGATGTATTTATTACAGATATGTCTTACCTTTGCTGAAAATCTAAAATCTGCATCTGGAGGTTCTAATACAGCATTGTGAGTATTAGGATTCTCAATCTCTTTGTTCATAATATGATATCCACAGGGATTGTTGATGGAGAAAGGTGACTGGGGTGGAAAAACTTCACCCCATTTTACATTTGCATTGAAGAAGTCTGATGGGATGTATAAGTTTGTGTACCTTTGTGAGAGTGCTGGGACATCCATTTTGTGTCTAAAAAAGGCATTTAAAATTTTTTGTATTACATTTATATCTAGATTTTTTAATATTTTATTATTCTTCTGTATCTACTTTACAATTTTCAACCACAGAATAAATAAATATGATCTAGTTTACCATAAAATTAGCATACTTTAAATATTATTATGCATTAAGCAGTGTAATACATACATGTCCAAAGGTATTCTGGGTACTCGTACAACATACTTGACTGGAGATGGCTGCTGGATGACTGGACGTTTACGCGGAGGAGAATCTCTACGATTGCGGCTGTCACGTCTGTCACGAGATCGTGATCTGCTACGTGTACGGGAGCGTTTCTGGAAGTAACAGGGACACTAAATATACAGTAAATAATTACCGTAAACATTATAAACCTTTTACAAATTGGCTATTATATTATGTATGTCCTAAAATTTCATGGTCTTGACTTGACATAGCTTGTCAGTAGTACTTGCTCGTTATTTTTCACTAGAGTGAATATAAATAGAATATCATAAATAAAATTATAATTTACTCTATCATCCCTCCTGGAACCGCGGTCGTCGCGACGGTCTTCACGACGCGGCGGCAGCGACTTTTTGTTCGGCGGTTGTTGTGGTGTGTTATACGAGTTAGACTTCGGAATATTGCTCTTTGGATTGGAGCCACCCTTCGGCAAAACTTGTACACGAGTCGCATTCCATTTGAATGGCATATTGGGATTGTAAGTAGCTTCTACCAATACTCTATCGTTCACTTTTGGTATCGTTCCCTTAGCGCAAACAGATGACTGATAGAAAACGTCGTGATCGACAAATCCAAAGTCATTATGAGTTTTTGTAACCGTCCCAGTAAAAACTCGCTGCTCAGTGCTTGGGTGTGACGTTGACTGTGAAGAATTTTGATACATATTAGGGTTCATAGCACGTGGAGTTGGGTACGCTACAACATTACCAGGGTACATTTGACCTTGCGTCATTTGATTCATTGGCATTTGGCCCGTCATTGGCATCGCCATTCCACCTTGAGTTTGCATCATATTCGGGTTAAATACTGCTGGAGTTTGTTGAAACGGCATCATACCTTGTTGCGACATCATAGTGTTGGGATCCATAATTTGGGGGCTCATGCCGGCCATGTTAGTGTTTACATTAGACCGGGCCCAGGGAGGATTCTTTGTGCCGCTGCCACTTTGCATTTTAGCTTACTCAAATATATCTTAATTTTATCATACAACCACCTAACTCATACATAGAATACACTAAATACATAAAACACAAAGGACAACAATAAAAGACGCTTTGCAAAACAGATTAACCAACTTATAGTTTATAGTATTGCTTTGACCAGTATGTAGTGGAGTGGAGTGTGTGTTAAGTAATATGTATTATCTGTGCACTGTTGTATTATTCATAAATTTTTCGTTCTTGGTAATGGCATAAACACATTCAGCCAAGGACAAGTAAACCAGGGAAATAAAATAAATGTGTAGATTAACATATAATTAAAAATAATAATAATGAAAATCGAATAAACAAATATTTTTTTTACATTTATTTTACCAAAAAATAATATCTAAATAATTTAAATTTTTCTTACTCTATCTCATCGGATTAGTTCTATGGTTGGGTTAGAAAAGTGCATTCTATTCACAGATATATAAATAGACCTAGATAATTCGCCGCCTTCAATTAAAGTGAAGCTATTAAGACTATGCTACTTGACTGTATTTACACGAATTACGCACACATTGATGTTAAAACTACACTAGTTTTTGCCAGAACTTCTCGGACTGTCGTGTTGTAAGTTACTCGAAAAAATGCCGTCCTGTGTAATTAATTGGTGCAAAAACAAAACAACATCAAGTAATGAGTCTGCAGGAATTACTTTTCACACGTAATTACGTTTAGTAGTACATGGCACAAAATAAAACATAAATTACAATTGAAAAAAAAAAACTAAATTAAATACAATTGGGGGCCTTATCGCAAAGTAGCGATTTCTTGCAGACAACCTTTTCGACATAAAACAGTATTTTACATGAAATTGAAAGTAAAAATTAACCTGCATTGAAATAAGGTATTTGTTTTTACAACTTTTTATAACTTTACCCCTACTTCAAAAAAATATAACTGCATCCTTTGTTAAATTGAGAAATAAACATAAATTTTCTATGGACTACATTTCTTAGTTAATTCAAAACGATATAAAGGATTTTAATACAACAAATTTTAGGGAGATTTGACTTAATCTGTCAACATTTCATTTACGCACACATAATCATGTTATTTTTACGAATTGGTGCTTGTTAGGAGAGCTTCATCTACCTTTTTCTATTTATCTAAGATTCTACCGGACTTCATAAAAGAAGGACGTTCTCAATTATACCGTATTATTATATTTTTTTTGTTACCTAATAACTTATATACCATGAACCAACTCTTTTTATTCAACTTTTTAAATTTCAAAGCTTACGCTGCTCGTGTATTTCGAATTATCAAGACCTGACCAGTACTTTTTGGCTTACCCTCATATACCTACCTATGTAAGTGAAGCAAAGACTATAAAAGTCTTTAACGACGGTTAAGCAAATGAAGAAGTACGAAATAAAGCACATGTTTAATGTTTTCTTGGGGATCGTTTGCATAAGCTAATATTTTTACAATATGCATACAACAAAGATTTTAGGAATATGCGGCAGCGGAAGCCTTGAAATTGAAATGCACAATTGCGAGTACGTGAGTACTGGCGACGGTGGAATTCTAGAGAGCCGGAGGAACAACCATTGCTAGTGGGGCAGCGTATGAGGAGGTGTGCTCGTGCTCGTGTGTCGTTCGGTGCTACGACAGTGGTTGAATTGCGAGCTTGGATTCCTCGCATTCCGCCTGTTACAGAAGCTAACGTAGCATGGTTGCTTCGGGAGTTATCTATATCTACGGGCCGGTAGATGATGCCGGGATATGATAGGATGGC
>DWPP01000515.1:0-11078 GCA_018251735.1 Eantis mithridates tamenund
GTTCTGCCCATGACAATATCCATTCTGAAAAATAGCTTAAACGTAATTACGTCATTGTTCTACTGGATGAGCGATATATGTACGTACTAGTTTCACTGCTTTTCAATTAGCTACAGATTTAGAAGTTTCATTTGGCCCTTTGCCAACGGTACCCTGAAAATTAGCCCTTAGCCCTTTTCCCTTTTCCATCAGTAACATGTGTGGTAATGGCAAAAATATTCAAATCCGATCAACCTGCAGAACATTAATCACTCACGGTCAGCCATTTTTCACACCTGACTCTGACCGGTAAATGTCATTAGCGTAGCATATGGCACAAAATGTTTAACAAAATTTTACGTTAAATAAATACATACAAAAACACCTTAAAACATAAATTATTGATGACCCCTATGGCTTAGTGATCTGCCGTTCTGCCGTTCGATTTAAGTCGTAAACCTAAGTTCAGTTCCCAGCGAATTGCGATATTTCCGCAAATAAACGACTTTCCAAGTTACTAACAAACTTTTTCCAATATAAATAAACTTAAAAACAAATATAAATGAAATCGGTAAAGTGGTACTCAAATTACGGCATGTCGGTGGAAATTAATTAAAAAAAATGTAATATTTAAAAACATAGATGTTTTATTTAATCTTGATTAGTTACTGAAAGTAGTCAGCATTCTGTAATGTTTCAAAAAATACAAGTCAGATCTGAACAATATTTCAATGGGACCACACAAAAAGCTCCAACTTTGGAATATAAAAAAAAAATGTCAGTCTAATGCTGTAAAGAGTATATTTTTAAGTTGTGTTATACACCTTAAAATACATTCCAAATCAGTTCGTCCCCCGTTTTTTAAGTCGGTTAAATAAATATCACACCAACACCGGTCTCCCCTACCAAACCAATTTAAAAATAAAATATGCATTTACGAGTTCTTTTATTTCAGAAATGTAACAATATACAACCGTTTATTAAGTCAAATAAAAACTTTATTTCCCCTCAAAACAAAAACTATAATTGTAACTTTCGTACTGAAATGTTTCAGAAAATTTCAGAACTGTGCTCACTGAGAGAAATTATTGAAAAGTACAATTTATGCACGGTTCTGTGATTTTTTTACTTATGAGTGCCTGGTACCTGCTACAAGTTTGTTCCTTAGAATTACTTAAAATGAGTCCTTTTTTAAATTAGTTTATTTTATTACCATTTAAATCGACTGTATCTTTAATTAATCTACTTGTGTCTAAGACTATTTTTAACTCGGTTTAGACATACGTGTTTCACCAACGACCATTTTCCACTGCTGGGCTGAGTCCTACCAAAGATAAGAAAGGTTTAAGACATAATCTACTATGCTTGCCAAATATGAATTGATGGACTTTGCTTTCAAGAACTTTCTGCGGAGCTTAAACATAAAGTTTTTTTCACGACGTTTTCTTTCACTCTAAAGACATGTTAAGTGACTCATATGTAATTTCAAAATATAAGTTAGTATTTTATAAGATATGCATGTGAGTGTTAAAATTTGTAACCAATAAGTGAGAATCCAATTACAAAGTATCTAAGCTATCATAGCTTTTTACTAGGGATGTTACGGAGCTCCGAATCCGACTCCGTTAAGTCGGAACTTCCGATTATTAATACACCTTCGGTTCCGACTTCGGCTCCGAAACTTTCTTCTCTTGTTGTTGAAGTGTTAAGGTCCAGTTGTGGGCTGGGGCTCTTAACTAAAACACTCTTCGATAGTAAAATGGGTGTATTTCAATAGGCGGAATAGGCGGCGCGTGCGTACAGTGCGTAGCTCCGTACGAGGAGTGAGGCGTAATCGATGCGTAAGCGCCGGCCGGGGTGGGGCAGCAGCTGGTACATGGTATTAACCCCCCGCGGCCCGCGCGCTGACTCACACCACCGGGACTGTCAGTATGTTACGCAGGAACAGATTCCCCCGCGTTGAAGAGTGAAGTCTTCAACAGGATGCTGGAGGAACCGGAAGAGGGCATATGTTATTATAGGCCCGTGTGATGACTCCCTTTTTGGTGAGGATTTCTGCGACTCTTGTTCTGCCATCTTGTCCCGGTTTGACGTCGACCACTCTACCCAGCAGCCACAGGAGCGGAGGAAGATTCTGGTCCCTCACTAAGACCATGGCGCCAGTCTTGAGATCTTGCCCAGAAGTATGCCACTTTGATCTCTGCTGTAGGAGAGAAACATATTCGTTTGAGTAACGCTGCCAGAAATGTTGTCGAAGTCTCTCTATGCGGTCGTAGCGAGGCAACCGATTGATGTTGACGTCGGTGATCTGCGGACGTGGTACTGACGTCAGAGGTCGCCCGATAAGGTAGTGTGAAGGGGATAAATAAGAGAGATCAGATGGATCAGTGGATAGAGGCATTAAAGGTCTAGAATTTAAAATAGCCTCTATCTGAACCAGACACGTTGAAAGCTCTTCATAAGTGAGATGAGTTAAGCTCATGACTCTCCTTAACAAATGTTTTGCAGACTTTACTGCAGCCTCCCAAATGCCACCAAAATGTGGGGAATAGGCTGGTATGAATTTAAACTCTATACCTTCATTAGCTATATCTGACTCTATATTGTTAGATGAAACCTTTAGGAAGTGTGAAAGCTCGTTAAAAGCTCCCACGAAAGTGGTGCCGTTGTCGGAGTACACGCGTTGAGGTTTACCCCGGCGACTTATAAAGCGACTAAAAGCTGCTAAAAAAGCCTCCTTAGTAAGATCGGACACCAACTCCAAGTGGACGGCTCTGACTGCAAAGCACACAAAAACACAAATATAAGATTTAGATAACTTGCAACCCCTACCCTTACGGTCGGCTATCAGCACTGGCCCAGCATAATCAAGACCTGTGTTCAAGAAAGGGAACTCAAGATGCGTTCTGTCACTAGGTAGATCACCCATAATGACCTGAATAGGCTGGGCTTTGAAGCGAGTACAGCGAACACAGCTACGAACTGTTTGTTTAGCTAAGTTTTTACCTGCTAAGGGCCAAAAGGTAAGTCTAACATTAGCTAAAAGTAACTGGGGTCCAGCATGAAAAAGTGTTTTATGTAGTTTTTCAAATATTAATTTTGTTAAATGGTGTTTACTACATAACAAAACTGGGTGCTTTACATCATAGGTGTAATTTGAATTATTAAGGCGCCCACCTACGCGTATTAAGTTTTCTGAACTAATGAAGGGAGAAAGACTAATTAAACGATTTTTTTTATGTAAGGGCTGATTGGCTTTTAAGCATTGATATTCTTCAGGAAACATTTCCTGTTGAGAAATTTGTAATATTAAGTTCTGTGATGATTTTAATTCTGTGTGTGTTAGGTAAGATGTTTGTGTTATATTAAGTTTTCTGCATTTTTTAATAAATCTTTGTATATAAGCTACGATTCTGATTAATTTTGTAAAAGAAGATGAATTATGTACTAAATTAGAAATTAAATTATTGTTATTTTTTGTTGTTGTATTTTTATCAATTGATGTGTGTAAAGATATTTCTGGTAATGTATTAATATGATTATTAGGAGGAGCAGGAAATTGAATTTCCCTGTGTTTGAGAAAATCAGGTCCCGACCACCAAAGACTAGAAACGCTGATGTAATCAGCCTTCACCCCCCGAGAATTGATATCAGCGGGGTTATGTTTGGAAGGCACATAGCTCCACGTCAGGCCGGCTGTATTTTCTTGTATTTCACTTACTCTATTTCTAACAAACTGTTTAAGTTGATTTAGTGGTGTGGAAAGCCAGCTCAACACAATAGTTGAGTCACACCAAAAATAACAGTGACTGAACGATAGAGTAAGGGAACGTTGTACCTTCAGAAAAAGGCGAGTTCCTAGTAAAGCACCGCACAATTCCAATCGAGGTATGGTTGTGGGCTTTATAGGTGCGACTCTATTTTTGGAGGCTAACAGGCGCACACACACTGAACCGTCGGCTGTAACCGTTCTCACATAAACACATGTACCATAAGCGCTTTCTGAAGCATCTGTGAAAGTATGAAGTTCAATTGAGGAGGGATTGCTGCAAGAAACCCAGCGAGGAATTTTAACAGAATTAAGTGCTGACAGTGATTCTATAAAATCTAAGAATTGAGTTTTTAAATCTATTGGTACTTCATCGTCCCAATTGCATTTACGTATCCACAGATGCTGCAACATAAGCTTTGCTTGGATAATGCATGGTCCAACAAGTCCTAGGGGATCAAAAACTTGACTTACTAAGGATAAAATGCTTCTTTTAGTTATTTTAGATGTAGAATTTAATTGTAGTAAGAAAAATAAATTATCTGATTTGCTATCCCAATACAGACCTAGAGTTTTGCTAGGTGAATTATCATTTAAATTTAAAGTTTTATTTTGAATTCCTGAATTAATTTTACTAATGGATTGAAAAATTTCTGAACTATTAGATTGCCATTTGCGAAGATGAAATTTAGCAGATTCTAAAATATTACTTACACCATGACATAAAGCTATGACAGACTCAATCGTATCACCACCGCTTAAGTAATCATCAACATAAAAATCTCTTTTAATGGAATTACTAACATTAAAGTCAGAACATTGGTCTGCAAGAGATACTAAGCATTTTGTGGCTAGATATGGAGCTGAAGCTGTGCCATAGGTAACTGTGTTTAATTTATAAGTTTTTAATTTTTCAGAGGGATCGAACCTAAACACGATTTGTTGTAGAGAACGTTGAGAAGGTTCTACTAATACGGCTCTATACATCTTTTCGATGTCGCCTGTTACGACATATTTATGCTGACGATATCGTAACAATATAGATAATATGTCCTCTTGTATGGTAGGACCTACCATCTGAATACTATTAAAAGACTTGCCTGTGGTGGTCAACGCGGACCCATCGAAGACCACACGAAGTTTAGTGGTTGAACTAGCCTCGCGTATGATACCATGATGAGGCAAATAATAATTTGATTTAGAAATTTCTGTATTTAAAGTCATATGATTTAAATCTATGTATTCTTGTATGAAATTTAAATATTGTTTTTTAAATAAAGGATCACGTTCGAATCTACGCTCTAGGGAAAGGAACCTACACTTAGCCATTGCATAAGAGTCACCTAAGCAATCAGGTGAGTCCTTTAATGGAATGGTGACGATAAATTGACCATGATCATCACGACGTGTGGTGTCTTGAAACAGTTTCTCACATGCCTGCTCTTCAGAAGACAAAGAGGTACAAGAGGGTACTGAATCAAGTTCCCAGAAGCGAGTAAGTTGGTCAGACTCTTCGTGTGATAAAAAATGACATACTGATTGAGTAAGAGGCTGAGGCTGATAGACACAACCTGAAACCAGCCAACCTAATTTTGTATTTTGTAATTTAGGTTTATTTTGGCCTAAATTAATGTTTTCGGAACTTAAGACGTCCCAAAATACCTCAGCACCTACAAGGATATCGATCGCTGAAGGTATATTAAATGTAGGATCTGCAAGCTGAAGACCTGGCGGAATAGATATTTCTTTAAGATCTATATAAGAGCCAGGCAGCGATTGTGTGATTTTTGGTAAGACGAAACAGTCTATGCACGTCCTATAGCCACCAAAATAGGAGAGTAAAGTAAGACTACAACTTTCTGAGGTTTTACAAATTTGGCCATTAATACCTGAGATAGTGGAGCTATGGTCGCGTTTTACCATATCGAGTCTTCCACACAGGTCTTGTGTGATGAAGTTCGAGGAACTGCCGCTGTCCAGTAGTATTCTGGCGGTATGAAGATTGCCTCGAACGTCTGCCACTCTGACCAATGCTGTGGATAGCAATACATGAGCCTGATTACCAGGGGAAGAGTAAGAAGATAGTGTTATATGTTCTTGTGTTTGTTCTGTAATTTTATCCTTATGTAAAAGAGAATTATGCTTGTATTTACAATACTTGCAATGAGATAATTTACAATTTTTATGTGTATGCCCAGGACGAAGGCAATTAATGCAAACAGTGCTTTCTGATGCTTTTTTAATTCTCGTATCTATGTCAAGGTTTCGAAAAGATTGACAACTAAATAAATAATGATTTTGTGAACACATTGGACATATAATATTTTTATCGTTAAATTTTTGTTTTGTGTTATTTAAAGTATTTTTAATTTTGTTAGTGTTTAATTCAAATGTATGAGTGTTAGTTTTATTATTTGTATTTTGAATGTGTTTATTTTCTATTGATAATGTTTCAAGTAAATCGGCCTTGTTCGATAAAAATTTTACAAATTGTTGTAGATTGGGATATGTTGTTAAATTATTTTTATGTTCTTCCCAATGACGATTAGTCACGAGATCTAATTTTTTAGACATCATGTATATAATTAATGTATCCCAATGTTCTGTTGGTTGGCCTAATGTGGCCAGTGCCCTTAAATTTTTATGAGTGATATCAATCATGTTTCTAATATGATAACTAGATTCAAATTGTATTTTTTCAAAATTAAATAGTGATTGTAAATGATTATTAATAAGAAGTCTTTCATTGTCGTACCTTTCTGATAATAATTGCCAAGCAATTTTGTAATTGCTGGATTGAAATTCTATACTTTTAATTACTAAAGATGCACTACCTGACAAAGCAGCGCGTAAATAGTGAAATTTATTAATGTCTTTTATGCTTTCATTATTGTGTATTAAAGAAAGATACGTATCTCGAAATTCAAGCCAGTGCTGATAGTCTCCGCTAAAATGAGGCAAGTCAATCTTGGGTAGCCTCACGAAGTCGTGTTTGCAGCCAGAGTCGTTTCGTGGGCCGTCGTCGATGGTCGAGGCGGACGCTGACGAGGGTGGGCGCGCGGGGACAAGCAGAGCGCGCGCTCGCGACACATAAGCGAAGTACTGCTGCTCGAACTGTTCACGCTCGTTGTAAATCTCGTCCGCATCCTCCGACAACAACTCCAACTCTGTCTGTAATATATCAAAGTCTTTGTAGGAGGCTTCTATCATGCTGACTCTATACTCCAGTTCAGCCAATTGAAACTGATCTAAATTTGAGTTGGGCAATAATTTTATGAAATTAATAAATTGTGTCAATTTAGCTTTAAAGCTGCCACGCTTTTTAATTAAGTCTTTTATTTGTGGCATATTTAGATAGGCAGCCAAAATAATATCGGAAAGGAAGGCAAGACAAGAAAAAAAAAGCACAGAACAAAAAAAAGGAAAAAAGCTTGTATGCAAAGCTTTATATGCGTATTGTATTTGAAGCGGCAAAAGAACAAATATATGATTATTTTTTAAAAAATAATTGCTGTTTGTAAAGAAGAATATTTAAGTAATAGGCTAATTAAGAAGAGATCAACTATGCCTGATCCGTATAGCACTATTTTAAATTCCTAGAAGATGAAGAAAAGACAGGAATAAGAAAAGGAACGGACTCACTCTGTACGAAATACCACCCGGGTTGACCTTCCTGTGACCGCTATTTGTCCTCACGGCAAGCGGTCAAGTGCGTGCAGTCCAAAGTCCACGGACGGTTACAAGGCGCAGCTCACGGCAATTATATTGATTAGCTGGTAATTCACTGCTAGAAGGACCACTGTTGAAGTGTTAAGGTCCAGTTGTGGGCTGGGGCTCTTAACTAAAACACTCTTCAATAATCAAATGGATGTATTTCAATAGGCGTTATAAGAACGAGGCGGCGCGTGCGTATCGTGCGTAGATCCGTACGAGGAGTGCGGCGTAATCGATGCGTAAGCGCCGGCCGTGGTGGGGCAGTAGCTGGTACATGGTATCAACCCCCCGCGGCCCGCGCGCTGACTCACACCACCAGGACTGTTAGTATGTTACGCAGGAACACATCGATAAACACACCATACAGGCACTCAAGATAATAGACCTTACAACTATTACTTCATTATGTACTATATTACAATCTAATGTATGTTTCTTCTGTACATCATATCACACAAGAACGGCTTTTCCAATTTCTGCTCATAATGGATAGGTCCTTACAAACAATTCATGAAATAAATAAAATTAGTGTTGCCCGCTCTATAGAATGTTGCTCATCGGACCTGGAAAAATATATACGCATAAATAAAAATGACCTAACCATTATCTCACAAAATATAAGAAGCATTTATCATAATTTTGATGATTTATTACTCACTTTATCTACTTTTAAATTTAGTACAGACATAATAGTCTTAACGGAATGCAGACTAAACTCAAACAAACCAATACCGATACTTAATAACTACAATTCCTATACAACCACATGCCATATGAATCAAAATGATGGGGTAGTAGTTTATATCAAATCTACTCTGAAACCTAAGATTAAAGAAATACATTTAGCTCAAGCATCTTGTTTGCAAATAGATGTCTTAAATAATATTATTTTATGTGTGTATCGCTCGCCATCTAACACAAATACTGATAGTTTCATAGACTCACTTGACTTTCACTTAAATACACTGACCTCACAAAAAAGTATTATTATAACAGGTGATATTAACATCAATATAAAGACTAAAACTACAGAGTTATCTCATGAATTCAAAAATCGAATAAATTACCTAAATATGTTGCAATCACATGGTATACTTCCCGGACATAACTTCCCAACTAGAGAGAAAAACTGCTTGGATCATTTCATGCTTAAAATAAATCAAAAGAAAGTTTCTGCAGCTATTGCTATTTTACCTACATCTATCACAGATCACTATACTACATTCTTGACATTTTCAAAAGTTAAAAATAATATAAAATCAAATAAAACTAGCACCACAGTAGACTATAATAAAGCATTAAAACATTTACAAGAGAACAATTTAAATAAATTATTACTATATGAAGATCCTAATTTACTTACTAATGAATTTATACAAATTTTAAATAATTCCATAAATAAATCTAAAACGACTAAAGTAATCCCAAGTAGCCAACGAATTATTAAGCCTTGGATTACACCAGGAATTTTGCGCTGCATAAAAAATCGTAATAGTCTTCAAAATAAAACTCGTAGAGATTCAGAAAATGTAATGCTTAAAATAACATATACTCGTTACAGAAATTATTGTAATAATCTATTGAAAAAACTTAAACGTCAATACGAGAGAGAACTACTTATCAAATCAGTAAAGGACAATAAATTGTTATGGAAAAACATTAAATCAATAACTTACTGTAATAAAGCTCGAGATCATAATACAGAACTGCTAACTTTAAAGGAATCACCCAAAGAATCAACTAATTATGCAAATGACTATTTTGTGAATATAGGAAGAAACCTAGCTCTAAAAATTAAAGCAACTGATAAAAACCAAAATCACCGATTTTTACCAGCGCAGCCAAATTCTTTTGTACTCTTAGATACAGACGATAAAGAGGTTGAACGTATTTTAATGAATCTTAAATCTGAAAGTTCCCCAGGTTGGGACAATATCTCCACAAGATTCCTAAAACATGTCAAAAACGAAGTAATCCCTATAATAACGCATCTTGCTAATAAATGTTTCAAGAAGGGCATTTTCCCAGACCATTTAAAAAAGTCCACTATAACCCCTATTCATAAGGGAGGGAATAGGGAGGAAATAAGTAATTATAGACCAATATCCATTTTACCAGCATTATCTAAGATACTAGAAAAATTATTAAATGTGCGTCTATTAAAATATCTTAACAAGTTCAACCTACTATCTCCAAATCAATTTGGTTTTCGACAAAGTAAATCTTGTGAGGATGCAGTAACTTTTCTTACATCCTCAGTTATAAATAAACTGGATAAAGGACAAAAATGCCTTACAATTTTCTTGGACCTCATGAAAGCCTTCGACACCGTTTCCATTCCAGACCTTATGTATAAACTTGAAAGATTTGGCCTACGAGGTACTGCGCTTGATCTATTTTTAGACTACCTCTCTAACAGAAAACAGCGAGTTAAACTTAGTCAATTTACTAGTGATGACATGGACATATTATATGGTGTGCCACAAGGAAGTGTACTGGGGCCTACATTATTTTTAGTGTACATCAACGATCTATGCAATCTAAAAATCAAAAATGCACAAATTATTTCGTATGCTGATGACACTGCGATCACATTTACTGGGACCACATGGCAGGAGGTTAAAGAATCAGCCGAATTAGGAATGACTCAGATAGCCAACTGGTTGAACAATAATCTGTTAACCCTAAATACACTTAAAACTAAATATATCTGTTTCAGCATCTCTAACCATACACAACCACCTGAAGACTACCAAATTAGAGTACATAACTGTCACACTATAAAAAACTGCACATGTCCTTCAATTAATAAAGTTACGCATATAAAATATTTGGGCGTCGTGGTAGATCAGAGACTATCATGGCATCCCCATATTGAGCATGTCAACATCAGAATAGCTAAATTAAATTGGATATTCCGTACATTAAGGCATGTCGTACCCAGGAATAGTACAGACCCCAAGCGCCAAAATAAGCTCTTAAATGATATTTACATCGCATTGGCGCAATCAGTCTTAACGTATTGCATCACCATTTGGGGGGGCGCAGTAAAAACTAAACTCATACAATTAGAGCGTGCGCAACGTGGGCTAATAAAGACTATGTACTTTAAAAGAAGAAAATATTCTACGGAGCGACTTTACCAATTAAGCAACTTACTATCTGTAAGGAAGCTATATATTTTGCAAATTGTACTTAAGAAACATAAAGATATATCTGTAGATCCAAATATCTCAACAAAAAGAAGGAAAGACATAGTTGCAAAAGTTCCCCAAGTAAAAACTTCATTTGCAATAGAAGTGCACAAACAATTTAATATTATGTACTTACTTCTGAAATACTAGTAAATTGTAATGATTATGTAACTTGTTTTATCTGTATATTATTATGTTAACCCTACGGAAGAGCAGAGTCCCCTAACACAGGCATTATTTGCTTAAAAGGAGGCTCTGGCCACTTGCATTCTAATGAACCTAAACTGGGAAGCTGTGGTAGCTGAGTTGGTTTGATACTGGACATTTGGTGGATCCGGGTTCAAGTCCCAACGTGCACCAATGATTTTCGAAATTATGTGCATATTAGTTAGTTACTAATTATCACGTGCTTTACGGTGAAG
>DWPP01000516.1:0-11074 GCA_018251735.1 Eantis mithridates tamenund
AAAAAAAAAAAGAAAAACAAACCCAAACCGGGGGGGGGGGGGGGGGGGGGGGGTGGGGGCGGCCGGGGGGGGGGGGGGGGGGGGGGGGGGGGGGGGAGGAGGAGACGCTACAACAACACCATTATATCAGTACCCTCTGGGGTGTAACTTAGTGCACTCTATTAATATTAGTACTACATAAAATAGTCTATTTACTAAAAATTTACCTCTACACATCAAACTTATTGTGTACTTGATTTTCAGGTCAATTAAAATACTTTTAATGAAATGTCAAAACGCATTATTTTAAATCGACTTTATATGACAACAAAAACTATAATGTCTTAATTGTTGTAAGTCAACTGACACTTGGCTAGCAACAATTCAAGTGATTGTAAAAAGAGGGTCATGATCAGATCAGATCTTTAATAAAAACTTAATTTTGAAGTCATATTAAGTAAGTAGGCTTTTATTAATGGTTTTGCATAGGAAGGTTGAAATAGTTGAAAATAATCTACATTATTTAAAGGATTGTATGGAATATAACACTACCTATATGCCTACTGCAATTTCACAAATTTTTATTTTGCCTCTGCACTTTTGTAGTAGTTAAATTTCCTAATACATTATCAGTTTGTTATGTTATATTCATTTATTAATTGACTTAAAATATAGAAACATTTTACTAAAGTAGGTGAAAACTAACTGCTATTGTTCACCTTATAGTAATTAGGTAGCTAAGATCTAGTATACTTACAAATAGATGCGATGGATTGTGGTGACATGGCAGACATCTTGCTCTGCGTGTCTTGCATCGACACCTGCGTACCCTGGGATGTCATGTAACGGTTCACCATTGGCACAAAGCTGAAACAAAAGTAAACAAATAAGTTTTTAATACTTAAAATATAGTGTATCTTCAACCAGTTCATAAACTATTTTTTCGTAAATTAATTATTAACAAAAAAGTTAATAAGTAAAATGAGTTTGATAATAAACATCAGCATGGGTCATTAATTTTTCACATTCATAATTATGATATTGTGTGCTTATTAGTAACTAATTAATCGCTGATGGCCAAAAATCGAGTGTAATTTAAAATAGATGTAGAAAGAACAATATAAAAAGAATGCATGTAATATTAAATCTATTTTCAATTTCACTATGTAACATAATGTCACAATGTTAAATGTTTGTCAAACATTTAACATTGTGACATTTAACATGCAAACGGTAAGAAATACGAAAATCCCTAGGTAAACATTAAAGATATGCCGGATTTCGTATTCCTCTATTCGCGTAATTGTCGTTAAAAGGCGTATAAACTTTTTGCTTCACGTATTTATGTTATGATTCATTACATTACTATTTTCAGCGCTTTGTGATGAAGAAAAACATCTTGTGGAAAGCTGCATGCATAAAAGCTCCACAGAAGCTATTGGAGGGTATGTGAAGTCTGTTAATCCGCAATAAGTTGGTGTGATGCGCTATGGGCCCAAATGTATTTTATCTTTGTGGAGTTCAGTAGCTTGGTAGACTAAGTAGTGGGACAGAAATCAATCATAGACTGTCTTTAAAATGATACCTTAAGTCACAAACGCCGGGGGAGTCATAGTTGCTGTTGTTGGAATTGGTGTTGGTGGCGACGCTGTTCATCCCCGCGATGCTGTTGGCTGACACGTTACTGTGGTTCTCGCGGTGCACCCGGTTGTGGTGTCTAGGGACCAATTACATTATAAAAATTTAATACTTACACAATATATTTGAGGTGTTATTTGAAATTATCACTTGAGACGATGGTAAACATTGTAACCAAAGTTTTCTTATATTTCATTAGAATTCTTAGACATTAAATCCACAAGCACATAAATAATTGGCCTGAAAGACTACCTTTAGTGAGCTCACAGGAATAAGACTTGTGAAGTTATTAGTTAACTATTTACACAAATTATATAAGAGGTATATTTGTGTGCAGCATCTTTTACATGCCAACCCCGGAAATGTTTGTCGAACATTTGCCCGTACCCCACTGGAAGATACTGGAGTAATGTAATCTATCAAGATGGGCCCAATGAGATATACAAGCCCAAAGTCTTTCGAATGTGTCCTTGGAATATTTCAGTTCAATTAAAATCCCTCAAACAAATTTTCCTAAGATACCTTGATATCTTTTAACGAAATCTATCAACAAAAAGTCATACCGTATAAGATAGCTGTCCCTCACGAAGGTCCGGCCGCACACGCTGCACTCGTAGCACGAGCCCGCGGAGTGCGTGCGGATGTGCAACGCGAACTGCGACTTGGACGTGAACGTCATCGAGCACCGGTCGCAGTTCAACGGCTTGTCCGCCACGTGCGACCATCTGAGAAAAAACGTTCATATTTAAGAGAAGCATAAACTCCTTTTATTTATTATCTTTGCATTTATTTCTTTGATTTATAATTTAGCCCATATAGATTTTTTTTTTGAAAACTCTGCATTTAGAATCAGTCACTGATGGTCTGAGTCAAAAAGAATAAAATAGCTTAGGATTGATGATAGAAGAGTAAAAATTTAGGGTTATATGTATTTTTAATGCCCACCTGTTAAATAATTAATATAAAACATTTTGGCCAAATATAAATACCTACATGTTTTAGGGTGAACCACCCTTATAATTCAGGGATACGAAAAATACATTTCAGAGTATGGCAACTAACACTGACACGAAAATTTTATATCAATTACTATAACATTGAATGGTAAGCTTTAACCAACCTGTGTGCGGTCACGTAGCTCTTCACAGCAAATCTCTTTTGACAAATGTCACAAGCGTATGGACGTTCACCTAAAAAAAAATAATATTTAACATTATAACATAAATAGTCTTTTTGAGACAAACAGTCAAAACTAAAGCAATCTACACAACACTACACATGAATGTACAGAAAGCAGAGTAAAGGCGAATGATGTTAAAAAGACGGCAAGATGCAATTAGACAGTATGATGCAGTCTGAAATTAATGATTTTAAGCCAAGAAAATTATAAAACAATACAATAGTGAAATTCATATGATGCATGATGTAGCGGATGATTGAAATGATACTACAACAGTTGTCGGTGCCACATCATTTCCCACAAAGTACCTGTTATCGCAATTTGCCGTCTTCTACGCAATCTTCCAAACACGGTGAGAACGTTCACACAAAACAAAAGCTTTATTCGATGTTACATGTGTGAATTTATCACCTAGTGCTAAGCAATTGGACAAGGTGCATTGGTTAATGTCAGATAAAGTATGTCAGAGCTTCAGAAAACAAGAAAAATATAAACGAAAAAAAAAAACTAACTGCATCACGTTCAAAATTTCAAATGCAACTTGCCCTTCATAAAAGCTATAACCACGAATGACATGTAATTTATAATAAAATACGTCCAAAAATATGCACTTTATTATACAATATATTAAATTGTTAAATTTGAATCGAGATAAAATATTGATTTCCAGATTTTATTATAAATGGACATGTTGGTTCGTGGTGGTGATAGATCGGAGTATAAGTAGAGCGCGTATCTGTCATACCGGTGTGGATTCGCTTGTGAATGTTGAGTGTGGATTTCTGCGTGAAGCGTTTGAAACAGACATCGCACTCGAAGGGCCGTTCGCCTGTGTGCGTGCGCATGTGTATTTCCAGGTACGGCTTGAGAGTAAACGCCGCGGGACACTCCATACACTGATACGGCCGCCCTTGCACTAACCAGTAACTAACGTTAGTCAACTCCACCTCAACATCACACGTCTCAACATTATTACAATAAATCAGCACTTCATCACAGTATGTACTCACGAATACAATATTACTCCTGGTATGTGGCACCGACAACTTTAAAACTCAAATGTTCATTTACAAATAAGACAATTTTTTACACTGCAGTCTTGACAATGATTTGTCGTCTGTACAGCCTCAATTAACAGTGATTTTATGAAATCACTGCTAGTTAGATGCAGATATAAATTCAAATTAAATATTTTATGAATGATTATAATCATTGTCAAGATTTCTAGTTAATATAAGCATATAATTGGAAAATAACTGACCTGTGTGCGTTCTTTTGTGTATATTAAGTGTAGATTTTTGCGCGAATCTCTTGAGGCAAACGTCACACTGATATGGGCGTTCACCCGTGTGCGTGCGGTTGTGGATCTCGAGGTACTGCTTGCAGGTGAAGGCGGCCGGACACTGCAGACACTGGAACGGCCGTCCCTGCACTGCAATTACCACAATGTTTAGAATCTCACACAAGTTCGCCCTCGCATCCCGGCTTCGCCCACGTATAGTTCTCGCCTCCGAGGCTCGCTCGGCACGTACCTGAGTGCGTCCGCTTGTGGATGTTGAGACTTGACTTCTGAGTGAAGCGCTTCAGGCAGATGTCGCACTGATACGGCCGCTCGCCCGTGTGCGTGCGCGTGTGTATCTCCAGGTATTGCTTGCAGGTGAAGGCGGCCGGACACGACAGGCACTGGAACGGTCTGCCCTGGACTGGTGCCCAATACATATATTATAGCAGCGACGAGCCCGCAAGGACGCTAGACGCCCTCGCACTACGGAGATCGCGGCGCGGACTGGTCGCCGCTCGCCGCTAACTCCGCTCCAAATCTTTACGCGCTCGGTTTAAGCTACGTTATTTTAGAAATGAACAGCGACAGTAAGAAACAAAACAATAGATTTGGAGGAGAGGCCAAAGTGAGTGAAGGCTGGCTGGGGGCGGGCGGTGGGCCAGTCCGGCCCGCGGCTGACACCCACCTGTGTGCGTCCGTTTATGTATATTGAGGCTGGACTTCTGCGTGAAGCGCTTGAGACAGGCGTCGCACTGATAGGGCCGCTCGCCTGTATGCGTGCGCATGTGAATGTCCAGGTAGGGGCGGCGGGCGAATGCGGCCGGGCATTGCCCGCACGTGTAAGGGCGCCCTTGCACTGCGCCCAGTGCACACACAAAAGCGAGTAACGCACGTCGCGCGACGCAATTCGGCAACGATGCCTTTGGCCGCCCGCCCGCTGCCAATGTCTTCCCATCCCGATTGTCCCAATTTTTTTAAATCGATCGCAATCGATTAAAAATTTCGACTCGTCAAATTTTGCTCGATCGATACCGGGTGAGGGTACCGAGGCGCCAATATTGCGTCATTGCAGCGATTGCATTACCGCTTTTGTGAAAGAATTAATATTCATGAAGAAATGATGAGTAATAATAATGGCATAGGTACTAAAACCACCGAAATGACCGTGCGGGATAGGCGACGGGGTGTATGGCCGGTGGAAGTTATAATGGTAGGATAAAATAACGTCGGTAAGTGCAGAAGTATGTATAAGCGCGCATTGTAATGAGTTAAGTTATTGAGAGGTTAGTCGGAAGCAACGATACGAAAGCTTGAAAATAGGGAACGTAAAAACAACGGGTTAGGCGGGCAACGGAAAAATAGGAAAGAAGCATGATGCTAAATGAAGTGTGACTGCATATCGAGTTGCAGGTTAAGTCGAGTCGCTAATCGTATCGGAAAGGAATGCTGCATTTGTAGTTATGTATATGTGGGCTACTAACCCGTATGTATTTTTTCGTGCAAATTGAGCGCGCACTTCTGCGTGAAGGACTTGAGGCAGACGGTGCACTGGAACGGCCGCTCCCCTGCGCCGCCAACACACGGACACGGGGGGACAGAGAAACAAAACAAAACCACGATGGACAAATAATTCTATTCAATCATTACACGAACACCAATCGTTTCTCACAATACTACCATGAGGGAATTTTAACAATGTTATTTGTCCATCAAACAAAGTCTCACCTACTTAAACTTAAAATCCGCACAACGTTCACATGCTTTACTGTCTGTGTTTGTGAATAGTTTTTGAGCGCGTTCAGCCTAAAATGGATACTCGTATAAATCAGTTACTTGTAAATATTAACACTTCCAAATCGCTAATCTGACAGCAATATATTGAAATTAATTATAGTTTGGGAGCCCCTAAAACTATTCACAAAATTGGTGTCAGAGCCACAAGAGTAATCTATGTAGTATTGTCATAATAATAATACATTTATCCTTTGTGACTGAGAGACCGACGGAATATAGAAATTAAAATAATAGCAAGGGACCCACCAGTATGAATACGTTTATGAGTGCCAAGGCTGGACTTCTGAGTGAACCGCTTGTCACAGATGTCGCACTGATAGGGGCGCACTTTGTTGATCAGCGATTGGATGTGCTCCTCTAGAAATAGCAACAAAATTCAGCTACAACAACCGTTCCGCTCGATGCAGTCAAATAAGATAGTGCCTAATTACGTGAGCTCTATTATAACAAATTCATTCTCTACTTAAGGATTTTAGGGCAAATTGCCTACCAGTGTGTATTTTCCCGTGTCGGCCCAGGCTGGACTTCTGAGTGAAGCGCATAAAACAGATGTGGCACTGGTACGGCCGCACTTTCTCTAACAGGGCTCGTCTGTGTTCCTCTATAAGGTATACGATTTCGATATAGCGTCTTAGCATTCACTCAATTATTTTGAAATGTAATTGTAACACCTAGCACTTTTTGTTATTACATTCACTCACACATTCAGGGGGAGGTAGGTCACGCGAATTGTATGTACCGATCTGCCTCAAGAAGTAACGTCACGCACAAGTATTGCAGTAGTTAGAGGTACCAACCGATATGTCATTTTCGGTGCCGGACAAAACTAGATTTCTGGGTGAATCTCATTAAGCAGATAGCGCAATGGTAGGGTTCGTTCCTTAGCCAGCAGCGCGGATCTGTGCTCCTCTGAACGAAATTATCGATCAAATATTTAAAATAATTATTTTATTGTATTATCTTTTAAACAGGGAGCTGGTTTATTGTATTATTTTTTATGTTTTTTTTGACAGAGACCTGACTTAATATCCTATCATTCAAGTTACGAGCGAGCGGCGGGCGACGGGCATTGAGAAAAGTAAACCCACCCGTATGTATTTTCTTGTGTCTGTTGAGGCTGGAGCTCTGCGTGAACCGCATCTGACAGAGCTCACACCTGTAGGGCCGCTCCTTCGCCATCAACGCGCGCATGTGCTCATCTAGAAGCCAGGCCACATTCCAACAACTCACACATATGCACGCATATGATCTAAGCCACGACGAGAACGTACATTGGACGCGTGGTTATGTCCACGGATGGGTCCACTGTAGGTTCCGTACCTCCCCCTGTTTACCTCACATCAGATTGTCTGCCCTGATCTTAATTCAATCATTTTAATTACGTGACACAACTCAAAAACTATTCACATCTTTATGTTAAGCATATGTGTTGTAAGCGATTGACGAACGAACTATGTGTGTCGCACCAGTGTCGTGTTTAGATAAAATAGTTAGGTACTTTATAAAACTAAAATCTACTGATAGAAATACAGGAAAATAGAACATAAGATACTGCTTAAAAGCTCCAAACCGAGGCCGGGTATTATACACATTATTATAAGTCCTAATAACAATTTGGTAATTTCCAATCTACATAAATAAATACATAACGAGAAATATATTGACTAATATAATATTTTCTGGCGTGTGTATGCATGCGCATTAGTACATTTAAACTTTTTGATCAATAAGATTCTTTACTACCCGAAGTAAACCAGAAGAATTCCTCAATTTTAAAATAAATACTGCTCTTCCAATATATTGTAATATATACCCATTACTCATAAATATTTGCAAAAAAAATTAACTACAATTGTATCACATATAAAAAATAATATAAAAATATCAGGGCGTTAAAAAAGGTATGATAAAAAACATTCGGATAGCAAATTAAGATAAAGACAAAAATTAAGATACCATAGACATTAAAGAATTTGGTATCGCGAAAACAGGAGGAGGTTGACTTGATCCAAAATATAAAAAATTAAAGCCGTAATAATAACACTTAATAATCCCCTCATGGTACAAAAAAAAAAATAGTATGTATGGAATTTTCATATTACACTTGCAATGTAACTTCCATAGCAAAATGCGCACTGATGTCCTACGTTTAAATCTTATTCCTTACCTAACACTAACAATTTGATTCAATAATCATTGCTTACAATTAACCAAATTTTACTACTAGCTAAATGAAAACATTTTTTTTTCGTGGGTACATTTGTATCTTCATGTGTCTGAATTGTATTACACAGAAAAACTCTCAATATGGAAATTACATTAGAAGTACGAAATTTTAAACTAAAAGGTGGTTTTATTACTCAAATATTGCCAAGTTTTACCATAAAGTAGTGAAGTCCATAAATCTAGCCCGACTACCAAATATTTTAGAAAATACCGGCTTTCAATAAATCTAACATATGAATTCAATAAATGATAATTTCGAAAGATTCTGAATAGACTCCTTTACTTTACAGATTGTATTTAAACAAAATAATCAGTTTTTAAACAACAAAATAAACATTTAACATAAAACTTATTCAGTAATAAAATTATTGTCAAGGCATTCATAGAATATAGGCAAAACCAAATGATTTCTCAAACATTATTTTTTGCAGCCACTGTATTCTAAGAACGCCTTAGTAAGATAAACGCAGAAAACCTAAAATAGCCAAAACATAGAACTCACCGGTGTGGACGCGTTTGTGCGTGTTGAGACTGGACTTTTGTGTGAATCTTTTGAGGCATAAATCGCATTGGAAGGGTCTCTCGCCTGTATGAGTGCGCATATGTACCTCTAGGTACGGCTTACGGCAAAAAGCTGCATCACAAACCTACCAGTAAAATGATTACAATTTACAATGTAAAACTCAATTTAGAACCTTTAAATTTTTAATTTGCTTAGTGAAATTTTAAACCAAACACTTCAATCCTATAGCATATTCGCATTAAGAAAAGAGTAATCCTTAAAGGCACACCTAGCCTCGCGACTCGTGATGATGAAAATAAAAGAGTAAAGTTCACACATTTATTTACAAATAAAGAAGAAAATTTCTTGCAGTTATTTTATTTTCCATAAGAAAACTTGCAGAAAGTTAGAAATATAAATATGTTACCTTGATGACTGGCTCACTATTTTCTTAACGCAAATATTCTATATTTATCAATTATAACATATGCAATTTTTAAATTTATATCTACACTATTCGTAAGCAACAAATGAATACAATAAACTTAATTTGGATTGAAATTTTGCACAATCTAACAATGGTGTTGCACAAGGCACTATTCTAGGTCCATGGTTCTTCATTTTATCGTTAAGTTTAATAGCAATAATGAATGTGATTTAAAATGAACCAATTTATTGTTAATGAAACTTTTCTTAACAAATAGAAACAAAAATCAAAATATTACTCGAAATCAAAAGACTACCTACAGGAATGATTCACAAAAAACTAATTTATTTTTAAGATGGATATAACATACCGTGCATTGAAAGGGTTTATTTCCTGAATGGAGCTTCATGTGGACATAATATGAAGAAGCTGATGATAAGACTTTACCACAAACCTGAAATGAGATTGAAAATAAGAAAATAACACTTTATAAGAATTTAATTTTTGTCATTTAAGATTTTGATGAAAAACTAACCTTGCAGGCCTGCGGCTTTGAACGCGGAACTGATTGCCCCCCATTTGCTATCTCCATCTTTGTTTGAACTGATCCCATATCAACACCCATGCTCTAAAAAAGGAATTAACATTAAATTTTTTAATGCAATGAAAAGTAAAAAATATATATTTTGTCTGAAGGCAAAAAAAAAATATACCTGTGAACACTGTCGGCCATCCATATCTATATCTACTCCATCATCATCTATTCCTTTGAAGCTCAGCTGAAAATTTAAATAATCTATTAAGTTCATATTCCTATATAATAAAATGCAATGAATTATTGTCAATTTCCAAAATTATCCATACTATTAAAAAGTAATCAAGAATTAAAACAGAAGACATTATGTTTCCTTTTATTCTCTTAATTATAAAATAAATATCCTGAATGGTATATATCATTTAGTGTTAATAAAATGTCTTTCATGTAACGTAAAGTGTCAAAATAAAAACTTACATTATCCACCTCATCATCTTGTTGCATGTCTTGTTGATGCTGATCCAGCAGCTCTTGATGTTGTACTTGGTGTTGTATAAGGCTATCCTTTGAATCTTCTTGGGAGTGATGATGTTGATTCATATTGATGATTGAATGGTTTGAATCTGGTCGGACTATTGCTGGGGGGCCAGGGTGTATATGTGGATGAGATGAGTAAAAACTGTAATACAAATTTTAGTCACATTTGAATAACATCTAGAAAAACTACTATATTCCTATTGAACTAAATATAAAAAATAAGGAATTTAATCAATAAGTCGCAAACTAACAATCACTCAAATATAATTGAAATGCATTTAAGCCTTCACCTAAATTTATTACTCTAATGATCCTTTCCATATTTCTCAGCTAAAAACAGAATTTAAACTAACACGCAGCTATTAGATTACAGACCCTTAAGAACAAAAATAAAAGTCCTCTAAATAAAGTTCCATAACTTACTGAATTTTTTTTTTTTAAATATTTATATTGTAATTCATGTTCCCGCTTACCTCATGGGTTCTGCTTTTATTTGTTGTTCAAACATGGATATAGTGGCGAGTAGGTCGCCGGGGGGTGGCACGGGGACCCCAACTCCCCGTGCCACACCCCCGACGCCCACGCCCCAGTGTGCCGGGAAACTAATGGTGAAAAGATTCTTGCTCCCCCATTCTCAACTCCTGCCACCTGAACCAAGAAAAGGCATCCTTTAATCTCAAATCCTGTATGTAAAAAAAAACATTGTTTTGAAAATACTTGTCAATGTTTAACATATATGTATGAAATTAAATGTATATTAGACTGCTTGATGTTACAAAAATAGAAGGTAATGAAGTGTTCATTAAATAAACCAAAGAAAGTAATTGAAAAAAAAGTAAATCAAGTAACACAACTAAAAATTAAAAAGAAATTCTAATCTTTCAATGCACTAGTACAAATTAATACATTCTAAGTCACGTAAACTGCAAAATATTAAAAAAAATGTGTGAAGCATAAAACAGTCAAATTAACAT
>DWPP01000517.1:0-11071 GCA_018251735.1 Eantis mithridates tamenund
AGCGATCTCTTGTATTATTAAATAAAATAGGAGCAGATACATTCATAGATATAGAGTTGCATCATATATAGTTATCCTTAGACTAAAGTTTCTTGTCTGTTTGTTTGTTGTCTAATTACTACTATGCTATTATCTCCACTTCTGTTTCCCAATAAAGTGAAAATGATATTATATGGCAACATTAATTTGGAAAACAATCACATATTTTCGAGTTAATAAAGTTATGCGCGTTTCAACAAGTAAGTAATTATCTTATATTTTAACTGTCAAAAACAAAAAAGAAAAGGAATAAGAACAAAATAAATGAGTCGACGCTTTCAATTACCTGAAATATAAAATACTGATTATTTATTCTGTTATTTGATCAAATTAATTGGATAAATATCTCGTGGAGATAAACATAAATTTATTTTAACTATAAAACCTAATATTTGCGTAACTAGTAAAGCAGAAATATGAATAATCTATAATGAAATAATTACGCAAATTAATTAATTCTGTTTATTTATTTGTTCAATATATGTAAGCTTTAAAAATTTGTGAAGTCTGCCCAAGTTTTATCCGTAGTTGAATAACGTTTTGGTTTGCGCATTTTTTTTTTCGTCAAATGGTTTAACAAATTTGACCATAATTTAAAGATGCCAAAGTAATTTTTTAATAAACCATAAATAAAAGAGAACGCATGATATTAATGCAAATGTTTCCATAGTAAACATTATAACATATTATAACATATTGGTGGAGACAGTCATAGGTCTAGTTAAGTAGGAATAACATGTAAGCATTTTCTAACAACACTAACATAGCAGTAAGATAAAAACTGTTACTAACGAACTATGGGCCTTGTCTGAAATAAAGCATTATTTATTTTATTTCTTTACTAAACATGTGCCGTATTTCGTACTCCTTCGTTCGCATAGTTGTCGTTAAAATACCTACAAAGTTTTTACTTCACATATTTATATACAGATTAAGGCCATAGTTCAGTAAGCGGGGCATTACTTAGTGAACTTCTCATGCCTTCAAGAAATTTTCCGAAAAAATTTCATACAGGTTTCATACACGTTTTTCTTTACCGCAAAGCACGTGATATCTAGTTACCGATTTTTTAGCGCTTACTAACAGTAAATTAGATTTCTAGGTCGATCTATTTCCGAGAACCCTCGTTCATCAGAGCATCACAACATCGATGCTTGTGAAACGAAATGAAACAATATTGGGAATGGACGTTACTGAAACATTTTTAATCTTGTAGTTTGGGAGTAAAGAGTTGATTGATTCCGACAGAAATGGATGAATGATTGGAACAAACTACAAAGTAATTGGTTTTGTTGCCTTTTTGGAAACTGTTATAAATAATATAACAGTATTATTGACGGAACTAATAATTGAGACAATAGAAAATTGGATGTTTATTTTGATCAATCGTATAAAAACATTAGAAAGATTTTTTATGTGATTTTAATACAAATTTTATGCATTGCTGAAAAGAACTGAATCCTAGAAAAATGCAATATCGCAATAAGTTAAGTAAACACAATTACAGTAAAATATGATATCAAAACTAAAATTAACTACACAAATTCCAATTCCAATATGGCAATAGCAATTAAAGCATTAAAATTATAAATTTAAATTGAGTTTTAAACTTTTAATCCTAAGTTAATTTTTAGCAGAGCTTTTCTTCTAAAACCGGAATTGCACTTAAGACCACAAAGTGAAACAAATAAATGCGAGTGTCTGTCTGAAAACAAGAACAAAAGACGTTTAAGACTTAAGATGTTTTTCGAGAGCCTCATCCTGGCGTAAGCTCGGGATTTACGCGGCGAAACTATAAGCCTCTACGAATTGTTACAGTGATAGTTAGTTAACAATATTTTTTTCCTGTCCAAATATAGAAGTTAGTCTTTAAGTATTTATTAAAAACTACTGAAAGGCTATTTCATAATAAGACATTAGCGAAGCGGACGTTTCACGAATTATAAAAAGCTATGCCGTTTAAAATTATGATCTCTTTGTCCGTATATCTTTATTTATAATTAAATATATATTTAACATTATTTTTTAATATATTTATAATATATTTTCGTATATATTATAAATGTTATTTGCGAGTTCTAGGACCTAATGAAATAAAAAAATATTAGAAAGAAAGTTAAAGTCAAACTTCATTTCTGAGTTTTTCTATTACCTACACATACATACAAAGGTACTACTACAGCAAATCTCATAGAATTTTTAATTACTCTTGTTGTTATTTGCTTGCAGTAGCACGTTCTGCTCCAAAATATAATTGCGGCAAGCTCAGTAATTCTAAGACCGTGTTGCTTTTAGAGAAAAGTTAAAGAACGGTGGCTTTAAGTATGCAGAGATAATTTTCTTAAATTACACTAGTCGTCTACTATTATAAGGATAGAGATATTTGGCACTCCGTGCCCTCTGCGTACCCCGTAAGGGACCAGGCGTGAAGATATGTATGTGTGTGTCTACGATAACAAGACTTTGTTTATAAAATTTTACGATAAAGTTTCATACACACAACCCTATTCTAGGATTCTGTTGTGGGTGACATTTCTGGTCGGGGTATTCGTATTTCAGTATGTACTGAAATACGAATACCCCGACCAGAAACAGAAATTTTTAAACTCAGCTTTAAAACTTCTGCTTATCGGCACAGTTCAGCATAACATACACTAATTAGAACCTGCATGCACAAAACTTCATAAAAATAAGTTTTTGATAACATGTGAAATTCGTCAATCTACACTTGGTTAGCGTGATGCTAACCAAGTGTAGACCACCGCCTGTGTTCAATAGGAGAGGAATGGGTTGTAACGTGCATAGTATGTATTGCAGCGCAATGTATTACGTTTCTTTCTCGCGGAAGTCTGTTACTGTTATCGTACAAGACAAGATATAGGTTTTTGATTTATGATGAATAAATATGCATTTTTTTGTTTAATATAAAGACATCCCATCGGGTTGTTCGTGACGATAATGTCAATCTTATCAAAAATCCAATGAATGTTTTCATAATTCAGGTCGTCGTTACAAAATAACTCTGGCAGCTACCTGCTCGTAAATTTGGAACTGTTTTGTGTTAATAAATTTGTCTGTTACTAACTCCGGATATCCGAACGCCTTCCCGCCGCATTGACGAAGGATCGCTACATAATTAATTACATTTTGTAATGTTTTTGACTTAAACCGCTGAATCTCATGAATTAAAAGGTGGTGGTGAAAATATTTAATGACCTTCATTAAATATTTTCACCACCACCTTTTAATATTAATTAATAATTGTGTAAATTCAAAAGACTATAATGTTTTATGTTTGCCCTAATGTGTGTTCGCTCCGTTTTTGTTGCATTTATTATTACTCTATCTCTGTCTGTCATTTTGTTTGTCAAAAAGTAATCTCTAGAGTGGCTTAAGTTATCGACTAAATTAACCTGATTTTAACTAACCTATCTCTTAGCATTTAAGCTCTTTATACCGGAAGTCTCAATATATCGGGATTTATGCGTCATAGCTTTTATAAGCTATGACGCATAAATCCCGATATATTGAGACTTCCGGTATCTATGCATGCTGTACTTATGTACAGCATAGATAGATATGAAATTTGTATGTGGTATGTACATACGAGCAGATTAAGTTTTAGCAATAAAAAAAGACATGACATCAGATAGTTATAAAATGTTTTTAATTTGAGTTGGAATTTTCAATTTCATAGGTTTCTTAGTACACAAACGGACTTTCCACACAATATTTAAGTACCTGAACAAGAACAGCATCTTTCAACGGTCTTACGTTGTTACCAAACCACAGTTCTAACTTTGGTTTAGTTTGAACTTACCCAAAGTCGACACAAGACATGGAAGCTTCGTTTACTAGCATTGTACACGAAAATAAGGATGCGACTTTCTGTAGCTTGAATTTGTGGCGAAAGTACGTGAGATCCATAGGGATTGGCTCCTCAACAACATTACAGGCCGTATTTCAACGAAATATATTCAGTCAAGAGTTACAATGTAAACATGTTATAACCACATCGTAATATTTGCATCTATTTTGCTGAAAATTCATCTCTTCGCCGCACTTCAATTTTCATTAAAATGTTTTGTGAAAGAACTTTACACACACTGTTCCCACTGTAGAATCAACATCAAGGAGTAGAGAAATACAGATTAATAGTGTTGTTCAGAACAACAAGGTACCTAAGCAATTTTTTTTTAAACTTACTTAAAAAAAAGATGAATATTCTTTTTGACAGTATATTACAAAGATCTCTAGTATTTTATGTTTTGTTATTTTTTTATTATCAGTATCTATAATGATTACCTTTTGAATTTTTTATTACCTTGATTTTTTTTCATTTTTTTCTCGTGTTCTTTTGTCGCACCTACCACTACTTTTCTACTTCGCCGTTTTTCTAGGACGCCGTTTTCCTGCGTAAATTCCGATTCCGTGAGAATTCCGACAAAAATAGCTTAAATATTATTCTAGTCTATAAACTATACTATTGTAAAGTTTCATTTAAATCCATTCAGCAGTTTTTACGTGTAAGAGTAACAAATATCTATTCATACTTACAAACTTTATCTTTGGTCCGCGTGGGATAGACTTATGGTGTCGTGGGACATTTTTTATATACTTAATTTTAGGGAGAACATTTCCGTTATGATTTCTGTGTAGCTTTAACCATTAAGGTTGCACACGCGACGGAAGCTGAAAATTGAAGGAACTTTTCCCATTTTCGAAACATTTCCCTTCACTGCTCTGCTCCTATTATTTGTAGCGTGATGAAAAGTATACTATAACCAGTTCAGGAGTATGAAAAATAATTGTACCAAGTATGGTTAAAATCCGTCAAGTAGTTTTTGTTTCTATAACGGTTATACAGGCAGACAGACAGACAGACAAAAATTTTGCTGATTGCATTTTTGTCATCAGTATCGATCCCTTATCACCCCCTGATAGTTACTTTGGAAATATATTTCATGTACAGAATTGACCTCTCTACAGATTTATTATAAGTATAGATAGATTACATGGTTATTGCTTCTAGGTTATTTAGGTGTAGACATGTAGTATGCATAAAAACGAACAAATGTATCTGGGAAATGTTTATTTAACATCAAATTATTGGAATTATTACATTTATCAGACCATTTTATTTAACAATCACATTGTTGCGAATCTTGATTCGCACATTTTAAACATTTTCCTTCTCTACATTTTAAGGGTTCATAAGTTAATTTTATTTCATATTACGTGTTCACCTTTATGTTGAAATCATTGGCTTCCAAAAGTAAGTTTATGTTGTAATCCTTCCGCTATATGAATTAATATTTCCACTTTTTCCCAATTTGATGTTCTCCAGATGAGGATATTTTTTCATTATCTATGCTACTCAATAAATTGTTCATAATTATTCTTAAACACCATCTTCGTGTCTGACAGTACTTTGAATATTTCCGCCAGAATAGTCATTCGTTATTGTGAAGCATATCTCTCACTGCCTTTTGAATGCGAAATAATAATGTTCACAATATCCGTACACAGCATCCTTGACAAACGACGTAGCTCATATCAACTGTAGGGCGTCGTCATATCTGGTCCACTTCGGAGTGTCAGCAACATCCCCTCAATTGATCAATCAACTGCATAACTCCGACGATGAATTTAATCATAGGATTTCCTCCAAGCCTGCCTTTCTATAACATTTGTATAACATAAATTCAAAAATTCTTCTCTCAAGTCTGTCTTGTCTACAATCTCGAAGTTAATAAAAGTTGTCATTAAGCTAACCAACAGCAACATGCTAAGGAATTCTTCAGTATTATGAACATAAAATACGACAATAATGGATAGTCTCGTAACCTGTAAGAAATGTCGGATATCCGACCAAATATTAGGATGGTTTGAGTTAAATGAGTTGTGTTGAGTGTATAATAAATTTTATTTGTGTCTATTAACCATAAAATACGGGGTACTAACTTAACTGTGTTTAACTAAATGTGTCTTTAAAATATGATTGTGTGTGTGTCTCAGTGTTTATGTGTGAATGGACATGGGACGGACCATGTTAATGTCTGCGATGGGTGCGGCGTAGCTCCTGCAAGCGACGCTCATGCTCGGCCATGTGCTGTCTTCGCTGCTCCTCTTTTACAGCAATCTAAAAACACAATAATACTTTTTGAAAAGTTTTTAAGTTGACATAAATTTTTTATACACATTTAAAACTTCAACCTCCACACTGTGCGCATAGCATAAGTCAAATCACGCAATGCTTAGCGTGGCGTGCCGTGTTTTGTATGTCTCCTTTTGTTCATCCAAGAGTACACAATGAACACATATTAAAGTCAAAATCAAATAATTTATTTCATTGTAAGTATATAAAATACTCTTAATAAAGGTCACAATACATAATAATATATGTAATAATAATTTTATTTACTGGGCATTAAGCATCCCTGGCTACCTGAGTGAAAAAAACTCTTGACACTCTTTTGAAATATTATCTTATAAATTTTAGCTTTGGTGAAATGGCATTGATGGAACAAATCACATGTGAGACAGTTATCCATAATTGTCATCCACTCTTGGCACAATTAAAAATATTAAAAACTATAAAATATTGTGACTTGAGCAACACACCCTGCCCAGCAGCACAATTTAGGAAGAAGTTAGCATGAATTAAGCGTATATTCAATCTAGAGAATTTATACAAATTATACTTACAGTCTCAGCAGACAAAGGCAGCCAATATATACATGGAGTGGCCTTTGTTTTTCTAAACAAATCATCTAATAGCTTCGCTGGGGCTTCTTCCTCTTTTTTCTTGAATTTCTTTGCTGTTAACAAAAACATTTAATTACATGCCTTACAATGACATCCTATTTGTATTTGATTACTATAGTATGTGTGCTCCTAATTACCTTATGCTCAAACTAGCTATTGCCCGCGGCTTTGCCCGCGTGGGCAAAGGTATTTTGAATTTTTAGTTGCCTATGACTTAGGTAATTACATGTGATTCAGAACTTGCAAATAAATTGTATTAATGCCATCCATTAACGACATCTAGAACTAAATATCTATCAACCAACAAAACAAGAACAAACAAACAAACACACTTTAATTATTATTCATTAATAAAATTAATGAATAATATTAATATGGATACTTTCAAATACTGTATTATGAAATGTGACATCACAAAAGTACCCATCCACAGCCCACATTATTGCAACATAATTTATACATGACCTCTTCTGATGGTTTTTTAAAGTTTTAAATCTGTCTACATAAATATCTTACCACTAGATCTTGCTGAAGCATAGCGACTTCTATAATACTTCTCAGGTTAAACACTCAGTGAACAATAATAATTTGTAGATATTTTGATACAAATCTTAACTTTGGGAATGATTGACAAAAAAGACTGCAGAATAAAACTCTAGCCACTGTTTTCATACAATTCATATCACAAGACAAGGTAAGTACAGAACATTTGAATACCTATTATTAAGCTAGATAGTCAAATTACCAGGCAATTTATAAGAAAAAGGACAGAAGTATAGTTATGTGGGTACTCAAAGTTTACCTGGTTCTGGACTTCTTTGAGGAGTATGGTGTCTCCTCTTGTCTTGGAAACGGTCTTCCCTTGTAGGTTTCTCCTTTTCCTTCCCCTTTTCATTTTTCCCAACATCCCACTCACGCATTACCATTTTTCTTTCCCATGGTTTTTCCTTCAATAATAATAACAATTTAATCAACAAATATTCTAAGAATATGTTTTTACAAATAATGTTCCACACTTACAGCCTCACACTATAATTATTAGTTGCCTAATGTGGAACGTATGGAGAAGATTGGAGGTGAAATTAGTTTACTATTTAAAATCATTGATCTACTAATTTATCCTTATATGATTAAACATTGAAATACAGTTTCTAATGCTATGAGCCTAAGTAACACGTAAACATTAAAAAAGACTTGTAATATTTAACATAAATTTAGAATGACACTTACAACATCCCCTCGTTCTCGTTTTATGTCTTGCTCCCGAAGCCAATCCTCAACTGTTCCAGGAATAGTTGATGTTTGAGGACCATCTGTGTCCTCACTTGTCTTTGCCTTTTCAAACTCAGCTTGTGTAGAGAAATCAACATGCAGTGTCTTTGGATTTGATACAGGCCATGTTACTCCATGTAAAGCATGCCTTGTTTCCACTGCTTGACTATAAATAAAAAAAAGGTTTATTAGCTGTGATAATTAATAAATCATATCATTAAATTGTTGTTCATCAGATTGCAATTAAATGTTACTTACTCTTCAGTTTCATACTGAACAAAACACTTTGATTTAATCCTGTCAATCCAAAAGCCATTTTCAACAATTCTGCCAGTTCTCTGCAGCAAATTTTTTAACTGTGGCAGGGTGAATGGTCTCACTAAATTGGTAATATACAAAACATTGGATTGTTTGTGACGTGGTGGGCTTGGTGGTCTTGCAATTATACTTTCATTATCTTTGACAATTGATATTTTTCTATTTGATGATAGGTTAGACTCCCTGATTTTGATATTCTCTTTATCTTTATCATCATTTTCTTTTTTATTGATTTCCACGTTTTCAGTATTGTCAATTACAATTTTAGGAAGCACAGGCCTTTCCAGTTTTTCTGAAACTTCAACTCTTCTACTATGTTTTTTCTCCTCAATAACTTCATCAAACTCTACAGGTTTAACATCTGGTATGATATCTTTTAAAACATCTGTAGATATGGTTATAGACTTTTGTGTTGTTATTCTACTTGACCGAGAACCCCATCTCCTTTTTCTACCTGAATGTGTTTGTCCATTGTGTACAACACTCTCTTGACTTCCTGCTGGTTCCAAAGGCAATGGTTCAACTTTACTATCTTTTGGGTCTTCCGTTTGTCTTTCAATCTCTTTTGTAATGGAAGTAACTATTTCCTTCTCAGGACTCTTAGAACTCTCTACAACATTTGGATTATTAATAGAAACTGGCTTATCTTCTGTAATGTTGATATCCTCAGAATTATTTGCTGTGTTATCATCTGTAATAATACTTACCTCACTCTTCTCCAAATTAGTTTCATTGTTCTGTTTTGGTGATTTTGGTGCTTCTTGTGATTCATTCATCCGAACCTCTGATGTTTCAAGTTTACTTTCATCAGCATGTATTTCCAAAATTTCTGATTTGTCACCAGACACACTTCTTTTCCGGAAGCTTTCCTCCTTCTCTGGTAAACTGTTTTGACTGGTCTGACTGTCTTCTGTTTCTGATTTAGGTGAACTAACAGTTGTGTCAGCATCAGATGGTTTTTCCTGTGATTCTGTTTTACTTTCATCACTTGGCTTTTCTTCATTAGTAGATTCTTCTGCTGCAGATTCTTCTGTTGTAGATTTTTCATTTTCATTAGGTTTTGTTTCCTCTGACGTTTTAGCCTCATCTGTGGTAGTAGACACTGGAGTGTTATCCAAAGTAACATCCTGACTTTGTGGTGTAGTCGTTATCTCCGAAGGTTTTTTCTCTTGATCGTTATCAGGCTCATCACCCTGACTATCTGGATTTTTATCGGAGCCTTCTTTTGAATCAGTTGTGGATCGTTTTGAGCGATGTTTGGATTTCTTACGCTCTTCTGTTGGCTCCCCACTGGCCGACCGTGAATGTTTTCGTTTACTGCGTGGTGATCTATCAGCTCTTTCTGGTGTAGAAGGTGGCCGTGTTAGACATATCTTCAATTTTTGAATTTCGCCTATATCTCCACCTTCACTAGTTTTGACCTGCCAAACTTGTTCATTTGTTTCTTCCGGGCTGTCCTCCTTAGTTGATGTTTGTGGCGGGTTTTCAGCTACACTTTCGGGTGCCTCTGATTTAACCGGGTTTCTTTCCTCTGCAGTTTCATTACCTGACGATGTAGATTCTTTTCTACGCCTTGTTTTAGGCCGTTTCGCCTTTTCAACTTTGTCTTTTTTCTCAGGCGACGCTTTTGTTTTCTTGTTAGCGGTACGTTCACTCTTACGACGCATCCTTACCTAAAACCAATTAAACATACAAACAGAACATTTTAAGGAATTTAAGCATGAAAGAGACGCATACGCATTTGCTATCGACTATCCTATTTACCGAAATAATGAAAAAACACTGCTTTCACATTAAATTGCACGCGCGAATTAGTTATTTGGTTATGTCGAAAACTAAAGAGAAGCGGCCATTTTGAATTATAATCTTGATACTTCTAAAATATATCGTACACAGATAATACAGAATTTGTATTTAACTCTATGGTGAGCTACAATGTTTAATACCTCTATGGGCAAGCCCGCCAACTGGTGGGAAATACAACCTGGCCTAAAGATAATAAATTACAAAATGAACAACCCACGCCATTAAATACTCATACATAAAATCTATTAGATCACATGCTCGATTGCTACTTAGTTAAAAAGCAATTATTTTGAATCTAATATTGAATGAACTTTTGACAATTTATTATACTATACTAAATGTGCCCGCAACTGCGTTCGCGCAGGAGTCGATTAGGATGCGGTTTTCCTGCGTAATTCCTGATCCCGAGAGAATTCCGGAAATAAAGTAGCTTATATGTTATTCTATAATATTGCAAAGTTTCATCCAAATCTATTCAGTAGTTTTTACGTGAAAAAGTAACAAATATAGAAGTACGAAGTAATAAATTTATTGACAAAAAATTTATAATGCAGTCACAAAATAATTATTAAAACCAAAGAAAGCGCTAGGACGTATGCAATGTGCATTTTGTATGCCTTACTATACTCTTTGATTGTACATCGATAGCCGACTACGGTCTAAAATGAACCGAGCGGGATTAGATGCGACGTTGCCGCTTCTTGGCGGTTAAACATCTATCCATACTTACAAACTTTCACATTTATAATATTAATAAAAATAAGATAAGATAGTCTTTGATCATTATTTTACTAACTCTGTTATACTAGAGTTTACAACGAATGAAGATGAATGGCTCCTTAAAATAAGAAGTCATTCATCTTCTTTA
>DWPP01000518.1:0-11061 GCA_018251735.1 Eantis mithridates tamenund
GTACATATCTACTATTTTGATTAGTTCCTCCATACTATTTTTTTTTTTTGTTACGAAGCCATTTTATTCAGACATGTATAACTCTTCTTTAATTATATTGCATTAAGCAAATGAACAAATTGAAGATCATACTTTCTAAACGGCCCAATTTGAAAAATTATTTATCCACACCCATAAAGTATTGACCTATTAAATTTTATAAACAAACCGCAATTTAATACAATCATTTCATAAAACTGCTTTTGAAATATTCCAGACCGGCCTGTTTACGCAACTTGTATGAAAGAGCATCGACGGATCGGCACTCTGGCTCTATCCTCGACCAACTGCGAAAAGATTCTCAACACTCACCGTACCTGCTGTGCACGCCCGTGCTGAGTTCTAAAAGGAGACGCATCTATCATAAGGTCGATGTTGAAGTAGAGACACATATCGTAAGTATATCAAATAGTCAAAGAATTTTTCAAAATAGGTGCAGTAATGCTGTACTGCAATAACATTCTCGTAAAGCTCGTTCAACCAAGCAATCATTAATAGTGGTTATTTTATTTATGTACATAATCATGACAATACTTTGAAACCTATCTGAGATCTTGTCCGTTGTTAAAATACTAGAGACGACTGTTTTCATGTCCATAAAACATAGCTTTAACCATCTTGACACACAAGACTTTGGATTAAAATACCTGCATGCAAATCAGTTCATCTGTTAATCTAATAGCACCCACAGTTTTTGCACTCGGGATTAAAAATTAGTTATTGAATGATAAAAGCAAAAGCGCGTCTTTATTTTATGAAGTTTAATTTTCTTTAACATAGAAACTCTTCTAAATGTTAAACTTATTTTCAGCCGACCGTAGTAGAACACCTCAGAAAATGGACATCAAGAGAAGCGATCGGGGAAGTAACGACATTCCCAGATGCGTCGATGCGTATCACCAGCAGTGTGACTCTCACTCCCGACGAGCTGTCCGAGTGCGGGTCAGGCGACGATGAACCCATTGACCACAGGCTGCCCAGCCCAGAAGAACAGCTGCGAGTTATAGCATCTAAGTAAGATTAACAAATTTTAAAATAATAAAGTCTATAAAAGAAAAACATACAAAATCAAAAGTTATTTATAAAATAAAATGAACGTACTAAGAGCAAAACGTTGAAAATGGTTCGCTTTTTAGTGTTTTACAAATCCATAAGTATTCTTTCTTATTTGCACAGATTTCCCCCTGAAGTTGTGGCAATAGACACTTCAGGGAAGTTCTTCGACAGAATGTGTAGTTCCCGAAAGTCGCTCCACATAGAGACCGGTACAGGCGAAACGGACACTGTGAAAAGACGGACGCGGACAAGAAAACCGCGGGGTAAAAGACGAAACACCATTTCGGGCACTGATCAGAAAGAGCTTAGAGAGGCTATAGCTGGGTAAGCTTCTAGTTTGCACTGTACACACAGATTATATTATCTACATACATACGTACCACCTGTATTTTTTAAAATGTTTTCACAACTATTTGTTTTTTTTACTTTCGTAGATAATGTAATCTTACAATCAATTAACTATGTTAACCATAAAGCACAGTACCGTGTGGTGAGCTTAAATTGTGCAATAAAAACAGCACACATTTTAATTAACCTGTTCATATTACTATTTCTTGCTTCTGTGAATACATTTTTGTTACTGATTGTCATTGTCCAGTCATTACGAATATTCTATGAATGGAAAACAAAGACAATCAATTTTTGTGCACTTGAACACTAATAGTGCCATTTGTTCATTAGCTTCATAATGACTGACTTCTTTAAATAACTCTGCTGTAACGAGACTAAGCAGAGTTATTTAAAGATATTCTACATAGTTCTGCCCTTAGCGTGTGACTAATGCTTTGCTTGGTTTGTTCTATCATAGCGATACATCAAATGCTGTGGCTTCTGAAGAACTCGAAGATAACACTGTCATCCGATCTCGCTCTAGCGATTTACTTAAGAAAAGCCCTATCGATCCCGTAACTAAGAAAAGTCATTTCAACAGTCTGAAGCAGTGGGGTAAAAATAGACTTAAAATGATCGGTAGATCACCGAGCGCCAGTAGGGACAGCTTTAAAGATACATCAAAAGCTGAGAAGAATAAAGAACCTATAAGTCCAATAAAAGTAGAAGAACCACAGATTTCAGAACCAGTAACGATGCGAAAGAAGCGACCTGGCGAAGAAGACAGAAGAACGCATCAAAGATGCGCATCATATTCTTCTTCAGAAAAAAGTATTGGAGTCCCGACAAACATTCCTACAACAGCAACTATTAATGGAGGTGTAAAACTAAGAAGTACATCAGCTCACAGAAGGTCAAGAAGATCTGCCGTCGGAAAAGATGAACCGCATTCATCAAGCGGAAATTGGTCAGCTAGTTCAGAATCAGGAAGGACTAGTATAGGTTCTGAAATTACGACTACAACAGTACCACCTAAGAGTACGACTTCAGCTGCTACATCTAATAATTCACTTAATTATCATCATGGACCGCCTAGTTCGATAATAAGCAGGAGGAGATTCCTTAACACTTCAGGTTCTGGAAGTGTTACAAGCGAAGGTACTCTTACACCTGATATAATTCATGACTTGCATGAAGATTTGGAGACAAGTTCAGAGTTCTCGTGTGATACTGAAGGCTATTACACATCTTTTCACATGGATTCTGGCTTAAAAACATTAAAAGAAGAAGAAGTTTCACCTAGTACTCCATTACACACAAGTACTGCTTTATCAAGTTCATCTAATAGCCAAAATTTGACAGCTGAAAACGAATATGAATTGTTCGGTAAAGGTTCAACTAGTACAACTACAAGTTCTGCCGGAACAGTATGCACCACTTTAATGGCGGCTGGTAGTGATAGATCACTTGTAATTGGTCCCACGGTACCAGAGCGTAAAAGCTCTTTAACAAAAATCAATAGAAGTAGAGGCAATAACATACACAGTGCAAATGCTACTTTGGATAGAACTTCCAGTTCTTCATTTAACAGATCTCCCTTTAGTAGTTTAAGGTATAATCCACCTCGACAATATCCCGAAAAACAAATCTACAATCATTCTTCGCCTGAAATCCGTGAAGTTTCACCTTCTACCATAACCATAACGAAAAATGTAGGTAATAATAGGGAGATAACGGCTGTGGCCGAGGTTCATACAGAATCTGAGATAGAAAGTGCAAAGAAAAGTACCGGAACTAGCTCTCCAGACTCAGGTCACAACACATCAAGTTCTCCTATTGAAGATTCGGTTTCCAGTGCACACGGAAAGAATAGTCTATCAGAACAAGATTACTCAGAATCATCAGACCTTGAAGGCACTGATCGTATAGAACGACTTAGATACAAAACAACAATAAACAGTTCTAGGATTCCGTCTATGTGCGTCATTACACCAACAAATTCAGATGACGAAAGTGAAAACAGTAATAAAGATTCAGAAATTGTAAAGAAGCAAGACATTGAAAAATTATCTGACCAGAAAACTAAAACGTTCAATCGCCCAAAATTAGACTTGCCGCCGGAAGAAAAACAAAAAGAAGTGAAAGCAAATGATGTTGTAAAGTCAAATGGTAAAACGCAAAATCAGTTGAAAACCTCTCTACAGCCGTTTAATAGTTTAATGTGCAAATTAAAAGGAGTACTGCCTAATAAATTATCTAACAAAAAATCACCTATTTCAAGGGAACCTCAAACTGTTGAAGACTTTTACGATACTGGTGATTACGTTACAATAGCAGATGTAAGGAATAATAATCAAAAGACGAATTTAAATAGAGGTTCCTATGCCAATAACGATATTGTCAGAAAAAATTTACAAGCAGTATTATCTGGTAAATTACCAGAAACGGAATATGTTTCATTAAATGAACTGCCTAATTGCTTAAACGATAGCAGAGACTACTTAGAACACACTTCAGAGGATAAATCTTCAGCGGTCCTGACAGAATTACAAAGAAAAGGGGCAAAAGTAATGTTAGATTCTCAAGGACAAGTTATTTATTCTTCAGACACATTAAAAAGAAGAAAAGGGGCACATACTACTTTCGAACCTGGACCATTTGTGCAAGAAATTTGTCCAACTACTACAGTTATTCAACGAGAAAGTGCTGATGTCGTACAGATTTCTGATGAAACTGATTTCCCTTATGAACTGGTTCCGCCGTCCAGTAAACCTACATCTCCTCAATTAGGAAAAATGATAATTAAAGCTCCATTAGAACCTCACGGTCCCGTAACAACAGAATTCGTGACTCTACCACCTCCTAAACCGAGCATGATAATAACAGCCACGCCAGTCACTGAAGCATCGAATGTTCCCAATAGTCAACCCACAATTACCGCAAAAATCAATCACGACTTACCGCGAATTGTAGAGGCTATAACAAGGACGGGGGCTTATGTAAATATACATGATGCAGAGGGTGTCAGCTTGTCTCCATCGAAAGATGATACAACAGGTAAGATACAAAATCACACCAAGCCTATTATAAACGACGTCAAAAATAATCTGGAAAATGCTGATCGAACTCTAAATGTCCATGAAATTATCATTCCCTTTGTCCCAAATTTTCAAACTCCTATTATGAAAAATAAGTGCCAATCTGATTTTAATAATATAGGTAGCAAAAAAGTAGCTGAAGTAATGAAAATGTTTACCATTAGAAATAATACCGAATCAAAGGCAGAAATACATGATAGTGATACTATTACTGAAAAAAGTTACGAAAAAACTCCAACTAATAAAATTAAACGCAGCGATAGTTATAAACTAGCCAACTCTCCGTTAATGCCCATTAAAAAGCTACTTAAATTAGATAGTTTTGGTACAAATGCTAAAAAAGGCAGCTCTTTTGAAATGATCCAAGCCGAAATCACTGCAGATTTACTTCGGGAACAAATTAACTATCCAGCAACTGTATCTCCTAAACTTAGCCACCGTTCTATGTTCGATGATTGTCAATCTTGTGAATGTATTAACGACACGCAAAATACTTATATCGATGATAAATTTGTAACAGAACTATCTGCTTTAACACTAAGTCCATTGACCACTCCTTTACTAAAAAGAAACTCTATAGCGTTTATACCAGACAATAGAGATAATTCTTTAGATGTATTAACGGCCATTTTAGATTCGGAACCTGATGATATTTGTATTATACATTCACCATCTAATTATTCTCTTTCACCATCTAAAGTAACTGTACCCATCGATGGATCTATGCATAGAGCTAGAATTTTGTCATTATCCGAATCAGAATACGGCACTGAAATTTGGTAAATCTTTAAAACCATGCACTATTTTCTTCGTTACCTATTTATACTGTAATACGCTTATGTTACTTTGTTAGAACTTTTACAAATATTTACTATATTTTTCTACTTATAGACTTTTACTGTTGTTAGTTACATTAAATAGTATTTTTAACTATTTCATAGGAATTAATCCGTCCGGCGAATTGTGTCTATTTTTAAATTGTCTTCCTAGTGTATTCTACTTAATACTTCTGTGATAAATTATTGTTTACGTCGACATAAAATATTATTAATTTCAAAATTTTTAAATTAATTTTCACATTTAGATAATTCATAATATATAAATGGAATAATTAAATTTATTTACATCTTTGTATGAGAATAAATAATGCATGGTGGCTTCCATCACCGCCGCGTGCACACTGCACAGCTTCCGATTGGTTTATGTTTTCGTGTGTAAGTGCATGGTGTGATATTTTCGTGTGTCTTTGTGTTGTAAATAATATCATAATAGATAATTTTGTGAATTAACGCACTTATTTCATTTAATCACTCCTTCGACTCTCAACCTCACTCTACTCATACAACATTGCATCAAATTAAAGTAAAAAGAAAGAAGTTCTGTTAGTACCAAAAATATTTACTTATTAATTTGAGGAAATACCAAATTCATTTATTTTGAAATATGCCATACTGTAAATATTATATTACCATGCTACTAGAGAAAAACAGAACTCATTTCTCTACAGTCGTTTTAAATTACAACGTGTAAATACTGTGTACCTTTTATTGGAAAACATAACTACTAAAACCACGCTCTTTTGATTCACAATTGAAGAGCAGTCTTCGATTATCACCAACATAACATCACTAATTCTAAATAACTATCTTCTATACTTGTCAAAGGTTTGATAAGAAGCACTATATCATAAATTAAAGCACTTAGAGTTCCTTTAAATACTCACGAACTCATCAAACACCGCTTTGCACAGTGATCGAGAATGCTTCCAATGGTTGCGACTTTGTTAACGCGAAGTTCTTTGAAGGTAAAGTTTTTGTTGCTTATTAGCATGACCTACGTCTTATGCACGAAAAATGTTTTACTAACTTTAATAATATTATTATTTACGTTACTAACTAAGTTGCATCTATAATTAAAACGCACTATATGATTGTGGAAAATATTATTACGGAATATAAAATTGGTAGAATAGAAATGTTTTATTATAGATACCACTGATGTTCTACTAACAAGTGATAATACGTATTCTGTACTGTACAGCTAACATTTAAACAACTTCTTAAGTGATTGTTACGTTCGTAAATATAACACCATGCACTTAAACTTTATGTATAATATTGTATTTATAATGGAAACGTGTTGTAAAGTTAATCTAACAAGACACCGCTATCATAAAGCACAGCAAAATTGTTAAGGAACGTTTATTTGGCGTTGCAACAATTATATACCTGGCTATATGCTTAATTTAGTACTTTTTATTATGGGTATTATTTCTATCAATATATGTATTTTTTGTTTTTTTTTTTAGTTTTAACCTTTGAGTAAAGGTGTAAAGCAAAGCGTAAAACATATTTTTACCCTTCGATAATTTAATAAGATACTTTTTTGAACTAGTGTTTTTTTACAAAGGTTAAAAGTAAAAGTGTATAATATGTAATGTGTGTAAAGTACTTGCTTGTCAGAAGGAATTATATTAAAAATAGTAATATTATAAGTAGGATTGGGATTGAAAATATCAATGACACCAATGAGAATTGAAAAATTAAAGCATCTGTTTCTTAAATTTTCAGACCATCGACATTCCGGTGCTGACAAACTCTCCGTCAATACCCAAAGTAAAACTTCCGAAAATAGAATGCAACAAAATCAATCAATTGACTTGAATGCAATCAATCCTACTCTCCATCGATATCATACTGCTCACCTGCGAGGAAAGCACGGTGTTATCAATTACGACAATTCACAATGCAATTTACAAAAAGAAATACCAAAATATTGGACTCTTCCGAAACGAGCAACTTACGACATGAATGGACCTAGATCAGTTGTCGCAAATCAAAAAATACCTAATTATCCAATCAGAAGTATTGTTAAAGATTGTTATGGACCAACTACTATTATACAAGGAATACCGGTTGCCAATAATGAAGAATCAATAAGGATATCGCCTATTGACCCTAGAGCATCTGGTCATTTTAAATCATCAACTCCTACAAACAAAGACAACATGGTCGATCTCAGTTCCAGATTACTTTCGCCGGTAAAGTCTACAATGACAAACGAAGAACTTTACGCAGTCATTCATAAAAGCAAAAAGAAACTCAATATTAAGGAAAACCCCGAAAGGGCTGAATCCCCAGCTTTATCTTCTATAAGTCTCTCTCCAGTGAACTCCGAAACGTCATTGTACAGTAAACGACAACCAGAATCGGGATACTTTGCAGATCCAAAAACAAGAGCTAGCTGGTCGCCCATGGAGAAACCTTTCTCTGGTAGCGTTGGAACTTTTCCCGGCCAAAAAACGGAGACTACCTGTGCTGATCGATTCGGGCCAATTCCTCAGACTTCAAGACTCGATTTTAAGAAGCTTTTATTGCAACATAGTGTGAAACTCAATACACTTAATCCGCAAACTAAATCTAATAAACTTTCAGCCGTAGAACAACTTAAATTATCAAAAGAAAAGTCTCAGACTCCAACGACACCTGTTGGAAATAGATCTCAGGTAAACATTCTTGATCTAAGTGGTTCACCGAAGACTTATACTAATCGTAAAGTTATTAAATCAACCGGCAACCATCAACCGTCATCGCCGGGAAGAACAAGTGCTCTTATAAAGGAACATAAAAACACCCCAAAAATACTGTTATCACCGAAATCACAATGGCGATTTTCTAGTCCCAGGTCCGACGTATTATCCTCACCCATACCTGAAGTGAATAATGAAGAAGAAAATTCAAATAGTTCAGGAGAAAAGCATGACATTCCTTCTCCTGCTGACCCACCGCCCAAAACAGTTCCTATAATAACTAATCAGCATTTTGGAGCTCGCAGAAATTTAATCCCTATATCTGAACACAGTATAGAAATATCTGAAAGTGATTATCCAGAGTTTGTTGATCAAGGTGTATTCCCGCTTGAATCAGAATATTCTAAATCTCATGGGTTGTCAAGATCAGAAATATTACAAGCCAAACGTGCAGAATTTTTCAGTAATGCACCGGAAACGTCTCCACCAAGATTCACGTCCTTTAAGAGCCAACAGACCAATCCAGGAACTACTAGAAACCAAACCTCTCCTGAAAGAGGAAAGACTTCGCCTTCTACATTGGAAACAGCTTTATGATAACGAAAAGCCTAATTAATACAAATTTAAAGCGGTGCTTTAGACATTCTTTCATTAAATGATCATGTGTAAATATTAAAGACAATGAAATTGATAGAAGCTTTAATCTAGTCTTTTCTCGCTTAAAGTGCCATTTTTCTGGCACCAGGTTTTAACCAGTGTTTAATATTTACTGAAAATGGTATTTTGAGCCCAAGTTTTTGTTTTTCTCTTCTTAAAGCTCTAACGGGGCCAATCTTGATTTAAAATAATGATATTAGTCTAAAACTGTGTAGTTACAATACAAATTAGTATAAGTATTTATTGGGTACATGAAGGTACTTTGTAAGTAGTGTTTTGAATTTTTCAAAGTTTTTAAGTTATTTGGAATACAATTTTAATTAAATGTGTTGAATAATATTTTGTGCTTTATTTTATCCCATACTTTTTTTTATTATACCTAATAGCTAATAAACATCTCAAGCATTCTACAGTGTAACTATTCTTTTGGCACCGATAAGTAAAAGACTGACATATTTTTCTGTCAACTTACTTGATAATTTGTGCATAGTTTTAGAAATAAATCACAATTATTTAGTTACATTTCAACTAACCGTAATATTAATAATGGTCTTGGAAATCTCATTGTATAGGACCATAAAAGACTCCTAACTGTTTGTTTCAATGAACGCTGAACGCTGTTCGCTTAAGCTTAAAGTGTTATCGTTAGTAGTGAACACTGCAGATTTCATCAATGAAAGAGCTACACCTACTTTAGGAATGTCTCACGCACTCATTGGACCAACTGCTTTATTTACAACTTACATTTTTCTCGGTATATTTATTATTGGAAATCTTCGGCAACAAAATTCGTCACTGTTCCTGCAGACGTATGCGCTTGTTGCGTGTTCTTCTGTTCAAACATCTCTATCTTTTACTGTTTTCAAAAATCTAAAAAATGTTGATTCGTATAAGAAAAACGTAGGGCTGATTTTAAATGGAATACTGCCCATGATTATTGCACTATTGTTATTCGGAGATCTTGTAGCTGTAACCTTTTCAGTTCGGCCTGTGATAATGCCACCGTCAATCATAACAAGTTCCAGACAAGACTCAGAGCCAGAAATACGAACAACTAGCGTATAAAATGCAATATAAAACAGTCTGTTCTGCAACAGTGCCCATTCAGATTTACTATAGTTCAAAAATGTATTTAATCTACAATTTGCCTATGCATGATATTTTCCAATATACTAATAATATACATATACTACTTTTTTGTGTTTGTCTTTTATTAAGTTTTGTAACCGGGGGGCGGGGTTTTGAAAAACGGGGAACCACCGTTGGTTTCGTTGGCGCTGGGACCGTAGAGGTCAGTTAGTTTTTCCTCTCTGCGGCCGGTTGGTGACAGGGCGGCAGGAGAGACGGTCGCGGGTCCTAACAATTTTTCATTGTCACTTTTTTGATGGACTATACATAAGTGTAGATGGGGTAGACTCTTTCAAATTCCATTTCTTTCAACTATAACCGTTCTTTCTACTCAACATATCAAGATATGTGAGAGGTACATAAATAGTCGGCTGACTTATATAATGATTATTATCATAATAGCGTGGGTTGCCTTTTAAATAATTTATAGAACACCATACACCCAAGGTTTTTTTACATTGGAATATTTTTTTAATTTTGTTTTTGGTTCGTTTTTTATAAAAGTTGAGTTTATGTCTTTTTACCTATTAATTTATTTTTCATATGTAGTAAGATTTTTTTATAAAAGCATGAATTTTTTTAATAAAATTGTTATCAGTCCTTGATATGTGTGCAAAATTTCAAATTAATCAGACTTCTGAAAAATGATGAAAATTATGGTCCAAGATTATGTTACATACATACATATGTAAAACACAAGCTAATAAAGGTGTGTTAAAAAGAAAATAATGCTTCACACTCACAACCCAACAATTATACTTTTTTATTGCTTTTTCAGAATTAAAATTGACAAACCTATGTTGTAACAATTTACAAAATGAAAATCAGAATGTTACTTTCTCTTCTTGATTTTAGTTGATTACTTGTTTAGTTGGTCTGCTGATAGGAATAAGATCTAAACTGTAAATGTAGAAAAAACAAAAAAGAGGTACTTTTTTATGAGTATCTCTGTGATAATATAAAATCAGAAACACCCAAAAATTCAATTACATTTACAGGATGAGGTCAATATATAATATTGACAGTGGAAAGCATAAATATTGTATCTAGAAATTTAGCTGCTTCAAATATGAATATCATACGTCATATTTAAGAAAAATAGATCGGGTTCTGATAGATGGGGGAGTTAAAAGTCTCCAAAACCGGTGTGCATGTATGAAGAGAGTAATGAATGTGGAAGAAGCACGGCAGGTCTGTAAGGATAGAGATGTTTGGCACTCCGTG
>DWPP01000519.1:0-11057 GCA_018251735.1 Eantis mithridates tamenund
AAGTAGACAGTGCGATTCAAAATAACCGTATACTATATAGAACATTAACATGAGTTGATATTTCATACAACAGCTCTCCATACACCCGTAGCTTTAAGGATTAAAGAAAACTGAACGTTGATAGAATAGTAAGAATTCATGTTACACTTTCACAAAAATTTGGCGCAGTAACAATCAAAGTTTCATTGACCTAATACCACCATGACCCATATTCATCAATATTTCGTTTCGAAAAACAACTCTACTTTAAACAAAAGTACGCGTAGTGTTATCTAATGGTTCTGAAACGATAGCGCATGATACTGTAAACACAAAAAAAGCTTAAAACTATAGCCTAACGTTAGTCCGCTACCGTCAAAATGCAAAACCGCTATTCTAATCGCAAATGGAGATACTGACAACGATCTAACGCCGGAAAGAAATCTTGATTGCCCGCATTGCAATTACCGGCTTTTGTCGCTCACTTTCGAGCGAAAAAATGCTTCGAAGAGAATAATTTCTAACAGATCTTTATGCGATAAGGTATGGTTTTTATGCATTAAGAGAAATCTTGGTAAATATGTACAGCATTTAAAATTAATGAGAAATATTAAAACTCCGTATTTCTTAACTAAACCGTTATTGTCATGAAACATTTCTACCAATATTTTTTTTGTGCAAATAAATGTTTTTATCTTTGTCATGGAAATTAAAATCTTTCCAAAATGACTTCCGTACAAAATCTTTAAAATAGGAATAATTTTGGATACTAAATCAAATCAAAATATATACCAATGGAAGAGATGAACATTTTCCGATAACTGAATATTCAATTTTTCTACAATTAGTCAATAAGAACAACCAAACATTTTTTATTAATCTATGCGTGTTCTGCAATTGCAAACAAGTAACCGACCAGATGTTGTTCTCTAGACGCACAAGATGCGTGCAACAGCTGCGTTAGCGCATGCCTCTAATCTTCCATGGCATAGTTAATGACCGGCACGGAGGTTCCACGGCAACGCGGCAGATTCCGTAATTAACACTATTCAGACCACGCTCTTTCTCGGCCTTGTTTCCGATTCGACTCGCTCTGCTATCGTAAATCGTTTATCACAGAATAATGCGGGGGTTAATGGACTGGCGAGAGCGATACTCTCCAGATTCCTTCATCCTGTCAGCTGATTGAATTAAAATAATCAAATTGTTACAGAAATAACTTTTAATTGAAGTTGTCTTACTTTAAGATTAGCAGAACGCTAAACTCTAAGCGCAATCCTGTCTTTAATTTCTAACAAGATACAATAAAAGCAGATCTGAAATTGCTTAGTCATGCAAGTAAGATAAATATTTTACCTGGATTTCGAAGGTATCAAACGGTTCGCAAACAATATGGGAGTAAGTAATGCTGATGAAATGGAATGCTCTGAATAAAATACCCGCGTGAAAGCCTGAATAATAATTTAACGCCTCAGGATCTCTTTGGAGAAAATTCGTGATAGAACAGAATGGGTACTTTTATTTGCTTAGCGATAAATTTACATCCAATTTGCTTTCATTTCAGCCTTTCTCTATAGAAACATCAAGAGCGTGAATCAACGTTTATTTAGTTTCTACAAAATCTGGAAAGACCATTGCTTCAATAACAAATATTGTGAATAAGAAATTTGATTTATTGTTTTGTTTGCGAAATACTTTTGTTTCTGTTATTTGGCTTAGGGTTCTACGTAACAACAATACTAAGATGGAGCTCAATAAGACGTTACGGACAAAATTGCAACTTTTGACATTGACGAAGTTAAACATCCTCTGTACTAATATCTATAGAGTAACAACAGGTACAAGCGTGTATTCTTAAGCAACTATGTTCTATTTATTCGTATGATCTCATACCACAGGAATATTATCAAACAAAAACAAGGTGTACATCTATACAGAGCTGTAATACCACTACACCGTAGCTCCATCTCGCAACACGATAAGATCCGTAATATTTATTGATTTATTCTACATCTGATAGCATTCATAGTTTATTTTTATGATTCGATGACTGGTTTAGGTTTAGATGACTCATACGAGAGCGGCATCAGTCTTAAAGAATACATCCTATCTTTTTTGTTTCCCAAATGTAAATGCTCTTTCATTCCTCCCACGTCAGTATTTAAATGTTCTAAGCAGTACTTGCTCAGTACATTCGGACAAAACATGTCCGTATGAATAATTTTATTATGAGCAAGATTTTTGTATTTTTCATTGCTTTTCTATAAATTACGCTGTCAAAGCGCTATTAAAGTTAGCCAAATGCTTGTAATATTTACATTGCGAAAAATTTTAATTTACAAGAACTTTCTGTCGTCAGGAAAAACATGAGTATAAAGAGCAAACATAAAATTTTCATCGAAAATATTTTTAACTTATTTTCTAGATCGCAAACGAGCGAAAACTCAGAAGCAGCATATAATAAGTTAGCTTCATAAATGTTTTAAAGGAAACTCGTGAAACATTTCAAGATGATAGCAAAGATATTCCTAATTGCAAAGCTGGCATTTCAGTTCTCGTGGCAGGTACGGCGAACTTCTGAAATCTATCTACAGCAAAGGCCATCGGATCTGGAAGCTCGATTCCGCCAACTACTAATAAATTGAACTGTTAAAGTATAAGCGGCTATTCTCAAGATATGTCCTTGAAGTTCCGTATGATAGGGATTTCACAATAAGGGTATAATATTATAAAAATGAGACTGCATTTAAAATAAATAAAAATGCTTAACAGTTATATTGAGTGTCAAAGTACTCTTACGTACTATTTCAGTTCATAAAATGTTTGGCGAAAGATCACGACACTGCATGTCGTTCTGTCGGTGAAGTATTTTAATAAAAGATAGAACTTGAGTACTTCTCGAATGGATAAAACTATACAACACTTAATTCAGAATCGAATTTAGCAATAAGTAAGAGCGCTGATATATTAAAAAGATATGATGTATATTTAATCCGACTGGATTAAATAACTGTAGGAAATAACTCTTAAATACTCTGAGTGTGAGTGACTACTCACAGTATTTAAGTGAAATGCATAAATTGACTTGAGCTAAAAAAGGAATTAATCACGGTAATATTGATAAAATAACTCCATGTAAAGCATTTAAATTGATATCTCGTGAATGGCCGTGAAATTCATTTGTAATCGATTTATGCACGATATCGATTAAAAGTTACATGCATAGACAATATAGGGAAGGTAAAAACGTCGACAAGAGATTTGTAACTCTGATTTCACTCAACACTGCAATTTATTCTCGGATAATACAAAAAACGTATTGCTGATTTTTTAAATAAAAACCTATTTTATAATTTATGTTTTCATTAAAGTCACTATTTTAAAAAACAAACATATTCGCAATTGAACGGAAACGCCGATGAAGCAGAAAAAACAAAAGCAATGAATTTGTAAATGTAAATAAATTATAATATCTAAGTCAGAAACATACAATTTGTGTACAAAAACTGTTTCGCTTCACAACAAATTAAAGATTACCGGTGAACAAATTAAAACAAATGACCCCTAAGCTAAAGCGAAGATAAAATCGAATTTCGCAAACTGCCAACAAATTGATTACGTACGGACGAAAAGTCAGTGTGAAGACTTGTATCCCATTAAACCACCAAGTCTAAAGTAATAACAGGGTCTGATTTCGTATCCCAAAATAAATTAAAAACAAAACTTAACACAATTATTGTGGATACAACATACGCAACGGTTGCAAACAGAATTTGCAATGTAAGTTTAGTGGCATAAAACACAATTTTGATTATCAACAGTATTTAACCGTTGCAGCGCGATGTAAAGGGAAATGATCCATTCATTGCTGCTCTCGTATCATTCGATAAATCGATCGTTGTATTTTAGACTTTATCTCGAGTGTGAAGAATTTAATTTGCTTCGCAACTTTTTGTCGTCGGTTAGGTCTTCTTGAGATTTGAATACGAAACGGACGTTGAAAAAAAGGGGCACGCCAGGAACACACCTGTCAGTAATGTTGCCAGTTTTTGAAGCGGACGGGTGAATGGCGGCGTATACAATGGTTTGTTTGAATTTTGATTTTCGGAAACTTTTTTAACGGATCATTCTTGTTTCGCATCGCAAAAACATAGAAAGTTTAATTCGTCGAAACGCGATACTTGCTATTGTCTTGCGAATTATACTTCTTGTAGTTATTTCTTCGCGCTCAAAAATGTACAAGCCAACATGATTACCATAAGTAGCATTTATCTCTTTTAGACTTGTTTTGACTTCAAACACAGTAAGTAAATATTTTGGTGAGCTTCAAGTTGCACTAAGCATAACAAAGACTTAGTGCTTATTGTAAGAATATTACTTGTTATTGTTAACTTAGGACTACTTTTGATACTTAAAAGATATACTTTTATTAGGCCTAGCTTGTCAAGAAGTTTGGTAAAAATTGTTGATTCTATAATCCCAAAACACAAGGTTCTACTAAAACATGTATCAAGTTCAAAGGGCTATCTTAATAACAATCGAACCGGTAGCGACCGGCAGTTAAATATTTCAACTATAATAGCAACGCCCACAAGTTATACTCAACATCTTCGGAACTCAACAGCGTATTAAAACGTCGTAAATATGAAGATAAACTCTATGAACCTCGTGGGGTAATGGCTAGATTTGTCGTTCTCTATAAGACGCTTGTTTAACCCAAGCTGAGAATCGAGTAGAGAGTTAGCTAGCTTATAATAAAAAAATGCATAGTGTTGCTATATGTATTCGCAATACTTATAATATAATTATGTTTGTAGTATAAATATTTCACATTTACCTTTTGATAGCCATCTAAATATTAGGTTTGTTAGTAAAATTAAATCTTAGTTTATTTACAACATCCAGAACTCATTTCCTTGCCTCACAACCAAGCACGAGTTCCCTTCTTGGATCTTATATTATTAGAATGTGTCGTATCCTTCAACATCATTTTTAATATTAAGTACTTACTACATATTTCGTAAATGTGTAGTGCGAAGGAGTCAAATATTTTAGTTCACAAAGTTCAAACATCAATACAATCGTAAATATATTACTGCCCAAACTTTTTCACCATTCCAAGTTATTTGTGGATCGTTTTCAATATACATCGGCCACTATGCTCGCTTAAAGTATGCGCAAAATACTCGTATCTTCCTACATTTCAACTGATTCCACTCACGGTGCAACAAGTCAGTGAATCTGGCCATTTTGTTACATCATAACCAGTTTAGCGACAGATCAGTCAACAAACTCACTCCTGCGCACAGGCTTACTCCACTTAGCGTCTGTGGATAACATGTTTTTATATTGAAGTAACAAGCGAGCATTTAACATTGTGTGGACTGCATCACCTTTTGTTAAATATCAGAACTCTTTGATGTGCCTATTACTTTTACAAATAACAACTAAATAAATATATTCTAATATAATATAATATCTAACTATATATATTGCTTCAATGGTTCGGACACGTGGAGAGAATGGCTGATGAAAGAATGACTAAACAGACTTTACAGCTTTATCAGACAGCTTGGTTAGTTTTCATTTTAGTTAAAAATAATCCTGTTTCTAATTTGTCAAACTATATCTAGAATAGAATGGGTTTACTTAATCGGATTAACTCTTCGCAATTATCTTACTTATTTGCTCAGTAGATTGCCCAGACAAAAATAAGCCGAGGTTACTATTAAATATTAGACAGAAGTCACCATAAATAGTGATCAAATAACAGAAATATTAAAATAATATCTAACGCAAATCTGTGACAAAAGTATTCAACACGTTGCTATTTAAATTTACTGGCCGTTAGAGCTTTATCAGTAAGCTTAGTTTCCAAGCGAATTTATTTTTCGATTCGGATTATGTTCCTGAAAAAAAATCATAGCTCTTTCTCACTTACTGGCTACTCACTCACTTACTGGCTACTTTTAGTTAGTGTAGGAGTCTCGGTCACGTAGGTTACGGTAGGTAGGAAGAACTTATAAGAAAAATAAAAAAAAAATTAAACAAACTGTTCCGTTTCCAAGTGGAACAAACTCTCACCATTGATGCGCCCACGAGACCACGCATTCCGAATCACAATGTCGCATTGCTCGCTCCAAATGCTCCCTGATCTTGTTTTTAGCCTCTGGAGTCTGGACCGCAATAAGAAAATCTTCGGAGGATCTTTTTACGGCGAAGGCGCTTCATTGGTATAATACTTATAAAGTTTTGATTTATCTGAAAAGTCCTGAATGGTAACTTATAAATACTGTAATTAGTTCCTTTCGTTAACAACTGAAGTAAAATTAGATGTGTTTGCTGTCCACTTGAAACGGTTTTAATTTCGAGAATATAAGTCAGTGTGCAAAAAAAGGAATAAGTAAATATTTTCAAGTATGCTAGAAATACACAAATCCATGCACATACAAACCCCTAATATAACTTGAAATATTGCCCGCCTGTAAATTTTGCTATAAATAAATCTTTAACGACAATCAAAGTTCATTACGATTCTTTTCTCGTCCACATTCGTGGAACTTTATTGGCTTAACATTCGTAGTTTGCTTCTATAAGTCCAACGACACATTTTTTGTCAATATAGGAATTTAATTCTCACAGTAAGGAACAGTAATTATGTAGGTACCGACTTAGAGAATATTAACTCTGGTGTTATTCGAGGTTCTAAGTCTTATACAATTTATACGCGCAATTCGACCTGACAACTGCTTGATATTAAAACAATAGGTAGTCTTCTTTACGACTGCAAATATCTGTTTCATAGAGAACTTATTACAGAACGGGTGTAGGATTCAATTTTTTTAAAAGAAACTTACATATAATATCGTACTATATGCTCGTGCTTCAGTGTTGTAGTGTTCAGTGTAAGTACATGTCGCGAATAAAGAATCAATATCAAATACCTACGTCTTATCCCAAAAATTGATTTCATTTTAATACATTCAAGGCAATATTTCAACATTTTATAAGTAGGTAAGTACAATTTATTACTACGTTATACTATAACATTTTTTTTATTTTCGTTACAATCTAATGTTCAAAGATCCACGTATTCAAAATCTTTGAATACGTCAATTTCTTTTAATTTTACTGCCCGTCGCAAATATTAATAGCACATTGTTTGTTATGTTGAGTAAAATGCGTTGTATTTGCGTCCATAAAACATTTTAATGGACACAATAAAACATATTTTTTATGCCGACAGCTTCGTTCTTACTCGTATTGCATTGTGTTTGTACATATTCGATTTTCAGTTTACAGTATACAATAACGTTAACGTTTCCCACTGATTACGGAATAGGGTACCCAAAATCAGACCTCATTATTTAATTTCTTTAACCGTTCGAGCCGCTGTTCAGTATGTAACCACTAGGTCTTAATGGCCACCAACTGCCGCTGTAACTGAAGTTGCGATAGAAACATGATATCATAATATTTTCTATCGACTGCATTAGTTACACCTGTTACATTTCAATTACTTACCTGACCATTTAAAAGTTTGGCTAGTAGATACTTTTAAACATGGATAATACCTACTTAAGACATTGTTCTAAAATATTATGTATTATATTAAATATTTCGCTACGGTCCAAAACTTTTCATATTGACATTGTTACTTAATTTTGGTTTTATTAACAATTTAGACAAACTTTATCTTTTATAAACCAGTTTAAATATTAAAAGTGTTAAAATTTCAATATCTTCAAATATATCTACACTGGTAAAACATTAATTTGTTTTTTAGTAAATTATAAAAGGCTAGCACAGCAGATCTGTAAGGATAGAGATATTTGTGGCACTCCGTGCTCTCTGCCTACTCCGTACCTACGGGACCTGCCGTGAAGATATGTGTGTGTGTGTGTAAAAGTCTATATTTCTCAATCCATTTTATTTACCGGCGCCAAAACATAAGTTCATCGTACTCCGACCACTAAAACTAGGAAGTTTTATACAAAAGTGCAAGCTACCAAAACCGTCAAACTGGTTACCTAAGCCGTGAGAATTTCGTGGTTTGTATTGATTTATGCTTAATATCGTAAGCGGAATAACCGGTCACGGTGTGACTCACGGATGATAATTACATAATTATGCAAAAACTAGACATACGATTTACAGCACCACAATATATCGACTAGTCAAAACAAAATACACCGATGGAATGTGTCATGTCGTACCTTATCTTTATTAGTTTACATCTAATTATATTTAGATACTCATTCGTCTATTATTTACAAAATAAACAAGAGATATGGTATATTGGTTTTTGGTATGATAACGCGGTGAATCCGCGTGGTGGTACTTTAAGTATAAAAGGATTTTTATAGGAATAAAATAAACTAAGAAACATTACTCATTCGGTCAACAAGAATGATTACACATTTCATTAAAGTCCGCGGGATATGAAACAAAACGAAAATGTAACGAACAGTGCTACTTCGGGTTGTCAAGTGAAAGAAAATAAACTAGCAACAGAAGTAAATAAAAATATAAAACTGAAGTATAAAAATATAATTAAGGAATAAATTAATGGACGTTCTCGTACTAGAAAAAATATAATTGCAAATGAGAAAGACAATCCACTAAATGATAAAGAAATGGTTATCAGTCAGTATTAAAAAAGTATAAAGAATTTAATACAAAACAAAATATATGCAAAACAGTCTGCTACAATTAAGTATTATGATCTATAACTTTCGAGTTTAAATAAACTAAAAAAAAACTAAAATATTCATCAACAACCCATTTCTTGTCCCACTGCTGGGCACTAAACTATTACATGCATAAAACTAAAACTAACAGAAATTTTTAAAATTTTTATTAAAATTTCATAGAAAAACAATTGTGGTGTACCTACGGTATTTCCAATTGAAACTGTTGAAGTAGTTACTTTAATACGGTAACGTAATACATGACGATGATTAATTATTATCAGCCGTATAAGTAATAATTGCATAAAAAATTGCAGTTTACAATTCTAATAAACCTTTCACGAAGATAGTTACCTACTGCCAAAACTAAAATAAATAATTTTAAAAAGACAGTACCTACTGCTCTGCGTACCAACCCTACTTGTCAGTCAGAAGCTAAGACCGGGGCGATCATTAAAGGAAATCTCAGCAATCATCCATCATCATCGTGATTTGGTCAGTTAGCCTGCCAAGTCGAGCTCCCGAGAGGCACAAAAAATAAACCACAATCGCTTGGGGCTGGCGATTTCGAAAAGAAGCTTATGTTGTTCATGTCTTTTAAACTCTATGAAGATATGAAAAAATGGGCGCAAATCTGCGATACTCAAACAAAAATCGAAATTGCTATCAAAATCGATCCAGTCCTAATTTTTTTCAGTACACTGTACGAATAACAAAGCCCTGAAAACTATGTCCATAACGTTACATAAAAATACATGTTCCATACATACACCATTACAGAGAAAGTTGTATGGACCCAACCCTTAGTTATGGAAATAAGAGTCAGATGCAGAATCCTTATCCGTAAATTTAAGGAAGATTCCTACAAACATTGGCGACACAGGGTTTTCCTAATTACGTTATCCTATCTACAATGTAGATATACCTTACCTTAGATAACTTGAACTCTCATTAACCGAGTAATAAGATTTAACATATCGCCAAAGGGAACAACTGTGGAACAATCCGTCAGGTAGATTTCAACAGGAACATTAGATATGTGAGTCGAATTTTGATCATTGTTTCTTAGTATTTCTCACAAAAGTTGTTTTAATTGTGATTATCGGTCGAAAAAGGTTTTTAAGCATAATAATATGATTCATTTTCAATTCAATAAAAAATATTTTGTTACGTCTACAAAATATTTTCTATTATATTTATGCCATCATTCCACTGCTGGACCTAGACCTTCCCAAGTTTACGCCAAATATACCGGTTTTCCGCAATCCTCATCCTGCCTCCTAATGTTTGTATAAATAAAGGTTATTTTTGTTTTAATTAATTTAATATTTTATGTAATACATATATTAAATCTTACTCGTGTTTGTTTGGGTTTATGGTGACTAATCGATACTTCTTGTAGGTCTCATTTTGTTTTTGAATTCTGAGTAAAAAATATATTTTCAGTTTAAAAGTGATGAAAGAGCTCCAAGCTATCCAGTACAATTGTATGTTAGTTAGTTAGAAGAGCAAAGTTTTGTATTATTACCTATTATATACGTACATTGGCCTTTTAACTTTACGGTAGTGAAATCTTTTTCATTGCGTTTTTACGTCGCGAATTCGAACATTTAATGGATGTCGTAAACTGCGCGTATAAGTACAGTCCTAAATATGTCCCAACTTTTACTGTTCATGTTTAGAAAACTGCAGTAATTTATTAATTTAATAGCTGTAAAAATTTAGATTCCAGCTTTTAATTAATATATAGACTTTATAATAAAACTCTGTTGGAATTGTTTATTATGTATAATCGGCAAAATTACCGCCAACGTTCAACAATTTTTGCTAAGGAAATTCTTGATAATTTCCATGGTTGTTGTTTACTGCTTTCAAGCTATAGTCATTGTCAAGGTTGCAGAGTTCAATTGCGAGTTAGCGTAAATGAATAATAAAATAAAATATATAGGTATGAATGTCTCATAAAAATGTTCATACAGGAAGTATTATTATCAAACCTATTTGCCTGATGTACAATGTTCAGTGAAGCACTCTCAATATAATTAGTCAATTAAACATCTAATCAAAGGTGAACGACACAGTACTTCCTTTAAAATTGCAGTCATTTATCATAAGTTTACATGTCTTTATTTCTATAACAATTCGTCTAAGACCGAGTTCAATGACCCCGTTTTTTGCAATTTGAGTAACGAACAGTAAGTGAGCCAAACTTAAGCATTTACGAACACTTATTCTGTCGAAGATGTATCATTATTTCGCGAAATGTACCTGCAGTAAAATCTCTTTTTATTTTAGCAATTTTCGGCACGCGAATATGCCTTTAGGGCCTATATTAAGGTAATTGCACACAGGATTTTCGGCTACCATGTTCAATGCTACTAATTTTAG
>DWPP01000520.1:0-11051 GCA_018251735.1 Eantis mithridates tamenund
GGTTTGGAGGGACATCCAACTTTATATAGTGATCCGTTATATGGTACAAGGCAGTGTTCTGTTAAATAAAAACAAAAATCCATCTCAGCATGCGTTCTCAAAGCTATACATTAAGCGCATGCACGCAATAAAAGCAATACATAACCCCGTCAAGAAAGCTGGGTATATAGGGTTGGAACTTTCTTCATGAGCTTTAAGTGAAATTATCTATCAAGTTAATTAAAATTAGTGGTATTTTTCTTGTTATTACTTTTTGAAAGCAAATAGTTATTGAAAAACGTAATTGGCTTCAGCTCGCGCCAAATATCCCGATCCTCCTCAAATCCCATCAATTCGATAAACTAGCCTTAAATAATGATTACTGGTATAAATCTTAAATCGGTTTGAATTCTATCGTTATTAAGGTCAAGTTAACGTTATGTTAAATTTTGTTATGTAAACAAATATTAAAATCGGAAATTGGTCGTAAACAGACTTCAATATTAAGCTTATCATTCAGGCTATATTAAACAGAGTCATTAGTTTTTAACTCAGCCTTCAAAGAAATCGTTGACTTAATATTTACTGCCTATCTTTTATATATTACATAAAGACTCAAGTGAAGTAGCGAGTCGTGGACTTAAAAGATAACAGCTCTCGCAACCTTAATTCAAATCAAGTTTTCAAACGAGTTTCGTTGCTGATGGTCACCTCTCAATTTTTCATTTTGCCCCGCACTTTTTATCGATGAGTTAATTATCTTTTTACAGTGCTGCTTAAATGCCAGCCCTGCACTGTGGTCGAATTTTCGCAACTCGCGGCCAATGCCTTCAGTCAGTTATCATTCCTCAGGATCGGGTTCCCGGTACCCAATTCAAAAATATTTAGCGTACGAGGGAGGTTCAATATTGATTAATAGCGCTTTGAATTGTTCGTAAACTGAATACCTTAGTAACTACATCGTCTTTTCCTGAACAGAGTAACTGTATTTTTATTTACGAGAACTAACAAATCTTCATATAATGCTTCATCCACTCTCGTGTATAATATGAAGGTACAATAATTTCTTCGAGTCCCACGCGTGCCTATGTTTCTTAATCAACTTTGCAACCAGTATTAATTTCTATGTTCTCTGCGGCGTATAAAAGGCGGACTGTAGCGTCGTTCATCAACATTGACGGCTGAACGAAATGAAGCTGTCGTCGATGGCAATTGTACCGTCGTTTCAACTAAGCCGTGTACGACAACCGCCCCCATTCAACATTCAAACGCTTAACAGAAATTCTCCTCGACGAAATTCCCTTTCAATTTATTCTCTACATTGATCTTGTGGTCATTTACATATTGCCAATAACATCTCTAGTCAATTCGTGGTACTTAATTATTTCTTTTTTGTTACAGGAGCAAATGGCTTAAGAAGGCGAGGAAGACAAACCTACACACGATATCAGACGCTAGAGTTAGAAAAGGAGTTCCACACGAATCACTACCTCACGCGGAGGAGACGCATCGAAATGGCACACGCACTGTGTCTCACGGAGCGGCAGATAAAAATTTGGTTCCAGAATCGAAGGATGAAGTTAAAGAAGGAAATCCAAGCGATAAAGGAGTTAAATGAGCAAGAGAAGCAAGCGCAGGCGCAGAAGGCGGCGGCGGCTGCTGCGGCGGCCGCGGCGGCCGCGCAGGGCCACCCCGAGCACTAGACCGCGCGCGCAACCCTGCCTCTTACGAGTATACCCACAGTGATACTATCGCAGTCCGCCGAACACTCCCTAGATTTGTGTTTGTAAATTGTTTGTAATTATTTTTCGTTATTTAAGTGTTGTTCGGTTGTTGTGATTATTTTTTAACTAATATATTAGACACAATACATGTTTTCGAATTGAGGAAAGAACAATAAACTGTTAAATGTTAGAATAGAAACGGGTCGTATTATTTTGTGTTTCGGGTTTTGTTTTTGTTGATTTATTGATTTATTTACATATTTTTATTCGCGCTATCGTCGTAGATGTTCGCGTTTGGAAACCAGTGCAATTTGTAGAAATCTCTTCCGTGTAACATAGTGTAGGTGTATCGTAGTGCGTTTTACGGTATGTGCGATCGTCCAGGTCGGCGAGACGAACTACATATTATATTACATTGTACAAATTTAATATGCCTACCAAAGAGACCCGGTCTCGTACCCTTAAAGCTAAGTAAGAGAGAGGTTAAGTTAAATCTATTACCTGCTGTCGTTCGCATCGGACTCATGTGAAGTTAAAAACCTTCCGCGCCATCTAATCCTTCAATACTCTCGGATAAGTATAGTGTAATCGTGGTCGTGTTCCTGCAGTTTTAATAGTCGGTGAAGTTAAACAAATTGCCATAATTATAAGTAGGTAGTTTAGGCAGTAGCGGTGTAAATAGTTAGGGTAACGTCTATAATAATGGAAGTGAGCGGTTGACGGTTGCGCCGGCGCCGTGGAATGGGCAGAAAAAGTTACGGGGAGAGTGCGGGCACAAGCGGGCAACGTGAGGCGAGTGCGGGGTAGCGGCGGAGGGGAGCGGCGCCGCCGGCCACCGAACAGGACTAGGTGAGTTTTTGTCAAAGTCCGCGGCATTATTTATCGAGAGGAGACGGTTGCGAAAAACTGACTCGTCGTCACCAGTCGATGCGCGACGCCATTTTTGAAATCGCCCAAGCGAGACTTCTATGGTATAGCTGTTTTGCAATGTTTTAATTTACTAAGCCAGTTTCGAAAATTTCTTTGATCTTTCCCGACCGTCTCCACCTCGCTGTCGTAATGTGGACAGTGTTTAAATCATAACAGAAGTTTTTATTCTCCTATTAAACACTAAAAGGATAATTATGAATGAAAGAAAAAGCACTGCCCACGTTATATGATCAAGCACCCATTTATAAGATAAAGTCAATATTTGCCATTTGTAAATGATTAAAGGCTTCCATAATCGTAATCTGACGGCTAGGTGTTAAACAAAAACGAAGAAAACGAGGCGCGCCTTCAAAAGGTCTTTATATTTCGTAAGCATGCATAATGACTTCATCGCCTTTACTCACCGAATGGTCGGTGGGAACGTCTATTAATTAAATTGACTATAGTCTGTTTCATCTTATACCAAATATGGTTACGAAAGAGTCAAGCAGTCACTAAAAACTAAATTCCTCGAGGGAGCTCGCCGTATGGTCGGTAAAAGAAAACCACAAATGCCTTTCGACGTATTTGGTCATGTTATTGATGTTGAGAAATGCTGAATAGTTTCAGATGTATACGTGTTAACTCGTTGAATTAGGATTTAAATCTCATTTCTTAAGACATCAATATTGTAAAAACTGGATCAGGACGGTGTCAGGCGATTTGAAAACTCAATTTCTGATATGGCGACAAATACCAATGATCAGTGTAATACTCACGTGTAAGTATTATGTATTTATGCGGTAAGAGATTGCGCACAATCAAGAAGAAATGTCTTATACACAATCGTAAAAAGCGACCAATGCTAACACGTTCGGATTGCAGAATAATACATTTGTATAGCAAATGGTGCTCGCCATTACTGATAAAATATACAATATATTCCACATTCATTTTGCTGTCCGTATTCGACGGCCATTTTTTTGGCCCACGGTCTAAATCAATTCAATGATAATAGATAATTATTTATCCCGATACGAAAAATTATTAGTTCTGCGAGAACGGAGAGATCTATATTAAAAACAACTCAATTTATGATATACCTAAAATTTCCTCTATCATCTATTTTAATACACAATACTTTTAGATTCTCTTAAGCTAAGGAAGTAATTTAACAATTGTAAGAGAAGTCAATATAAATAGGTGAAATACAATTGAATTATGCTGCATAATAACTCGAATAAAACATGAACTCTGTAATCGACAATCGAGAATAATCGCTAGTTCCGCGCAATGTTTCTCACTTAATTAAAACATACCTTGGAAAAACATAAACGTTACAACGACAGATGCGGGAATAAAAAGCAAATATATTCGTCGATAATTCGATCATTATAGCTTTTGGATTCTATGGCCCATACTCTTAACGAAGACTGGTTCGATTTTTTCAAATCCACCCTACACTAGTTTTTAGATATAATTGCAGTCGTAACTCAACTTAATCGGCCGATATAACTTCATAGAGCTTTTTAACTTTTTACCGATATATAAACCTGCTCCTACTTGTAGGTTAACCTCTCTAACTTGACCAGTTATTAAAAGAGTAGTTTGTATTTTGAATTTTTTTTTGTATTTTTGGAAAAGTTTTGTATTTTGAAAAAAATTAAGGAGTAAACTCCAAAAAATTTCGTGTGTTAAATATTGCAATTTTAAGTACATTTAGCCAATTGTATGCAATTATTTTGCAAGCAGGATAGGTCTGTAGGGATAGAGATATTTGGCACTCCGTGCTCTCTGCCTAACCCGTAAGGGACCTGGCGTGAGGATGTATGTATGTATTTTACAAACAGTTATTTTTAGAAACACTACCCATTGCCTTTAATTGATATTCGGCGGCAGTTTTTCATTAAAATAATACAATTTTATAAGGAACCTGGACCAGTTTGGTGCAAATAAAGGAGTACGGCGCGGGGCTGCGGGCGGCGGCCGATGCATATATCATTATATACACGATGGCCGGTCTCGGCAGCTGTACGAGATGAGAGATCTCCTTTCTTATGTGGCGACTCGACGCGCGCCAACTTGCAACGTTCCGCGTTCGACTCACTTTTATTTATTGCGAGCCTCTACATGGCGGTTAATGATAAATTTTATTTAGCGCTCGCAGATTTATTCAAGTTTGATTGAGATTATTATGTTTTATTTTATTACTGAATAATTAAAATGCCATTCATAAGTAGCTATCGGGATGAGAAATGGCATAGTTATGCTACCTGACTGCTATAGAGGCTTTCGTTGCGCAAAGCGTTTGTTCAAATAATAAATATGTACATATTTATTATTACCAGTCTTATAAAGTAAGTTTTTAACGTGTAACTTAATAAATAATTTATTATTACTTTCTTTATTTCATTCGTAAACCTTCTGACCCTCGCTTTAATAACAAATTTTAAACAACTTTGTGATTGAAGTTCACATATAGGAGTATTTAAACCAATTGAGAATAACCTGAGTTCATTTGTTTTTGGTCTTGTAGTTTTAACACTAATAAGAGCTGTACTAAATAAAATAAACGCATTCCACATAGACCTTACGTCTGTACTGGTATCTCCATATGAATACATTTAGACTGCTAAATCCCGCCTAACACACATAAATCGTTGGTACAGCATACAAGCACAGTATCTACATAGGTCTCGAACCCGGTACATTCGTGCCACGATACGATCGCGTCCCCTGCCCTGCCGCACACGACTTTACTGTACCTACTCTGTACTACTCTCTAGATATACCTATATATAATTGATATATTTAAGAAAATAAATTGACAATGACTATTAACTATTTTAATCCAAAAAAACAGATCAAAGATAACAAACAAACAACTTTTTTTCGTTAAAATTTTTGATTCCTAACAACAGGGAAATCTTCTTATTTTTTATACCGACTGTACGATAATACAGTTACAATTTTTGTCAGTATATTAAAATTAAAACTCAACATATATTCTAACAACCAATTAATCTTTATTTCTTTTATGAATTGAAGAGAAGAAAAGGAGAAATAGAGATCTTTGTGAGCAAAATGGTCCAATGCTTTTGTAGGCAAGTATATTTCGTTATGTAAGTAAATAAAGAGGAATGTGAGTAGATAGGTCCATCGTGCTAGATAGTATCGTCACTGGCACGACTCGCCATAGCTCAGAGTCGCGACATGTCCCCAGCGCCTCTTCGTCTGCGTAGTTGCCGATAGCAATTGTTTAATTGGCTTCACGTACCAGGAAGGTAATGGCCACATACATTCAAATACATCTACAGTTCTACCTTAGTACCTATATTGTCTACGTGGGTAGTCTACATGTACCTTGATGGTTTCCAATGAACAAGTTTTTTACTTTTTTGGAAAGGTTGACAATAGTACGGATATCTTACCAAACAACAACTACATCAAACCTAAATTTTTCAAACTAAAATAAACAAAATTTCCATTAAAAATTGTCACTAAAAGCTGTCACTGTAGCTCTGTAGATCAATCTAGATACAGGAATAAAATTTGTACAGCAAAATATCTGATATTACCTATAAGTTAATAGCTTCTGCTGGCTACTTTACAATTGCCTGACAAACAAACATACCTACATGTACAAATCCAGTACAAGTTTACAAATAATGTTTATCCAATAATCACTTATCAACATCATCATCATCATCAACAACCCATTTCTTGTCCCACTGCTGGGCACGAGTCTCCTCACAGAGAAGGGTGTAGGCCATTGTCCAATGTATCTATGTCCTTATCAACATGTATCTTGGAAAATACAGAGGCCGGGCTGACGAAATTATGAGTACAATTGATAAAATGATGTACTTTTAATTTACGATTAAGAAATAAATTATTAAACTTACAAACCGTCATAAAGCGGTGCATAGATAAATGGCATTTAACCACATCGAACCTGCGTTTCAATACGTGCAAAGAACAATAGAATGCGGTATAATGTTTGACCTTTATCCTTTTCCTTTTAAGAGTAGTACCCGTTGTTACCTAAAGAACTATCCTTATAATACAAAACACTTATTATTCGTTTTAAAATTCAATATTACAAGTAGTAATATATCTAAAATATATCTGAAATACCAAAATATTTTTGTATCTTATATTAAGTAGGTGCTCTATTATTTTCTCTATTTTTCACCTTGAGTTGCTCTCACCTAGAGTTTTCAACGATTTATTAACTGCCTGCTAGAATCAGATCAGCTGTTTTGACAGAAACAGTATAATAAACAAATATTTTTAAACCAATAAGGCTTACTAAGAACTTAAATATTAACTTTTCTTGAAATGATATGCAGTATAACTTAAAGTTTTATTAGCATAATCAACCCTTTCTGTACCACTAGCCACAACATAAATGAGAAGAGTTAAGACCATGGTGACTGGTGACTGGCGGATTACACATGCCATGAAGAAATATCTGAAGAACTTTCTCAACTCACGATTATTTCCGTCTCAGTAAAGTATGTGATTCATCATCATCATCAACCCATTCTTTGTCCCACTGCTAGGCACGAGTCTTCTCGCAGAGAAAGGTTTAAAGCACGCGATGATTAGTAACTATTTAATATACGCACAATTTTATACTGTTGCACGCTAGAATTTGAACCAGGACCCACCAAATGTGAATCCAGTATCAAACCAACCCAGCTGCCACAACCCAGCAATCAGTATGTGATTAATAAAGACTATTATAATATGAACATATGTAACTTAACAATTAAACATGCAGTTTGAGGTTTGTGCCCAGACCCACAGAATTCGTCATTTCGTCAACAAACTAAGCTATTCCCGATTCCGTTTTATGGTCTCATATTTACTGCGACATTAAAGCTGAAGACTTAATTGCTGTTTGAGCATATACGCTTATGTCGTAAACTAAATGAAGTGTTACCCCATCATAACCATGTTATAAACGAATTAACTACATGAAATCAGAATGTCAATTCATATGAATCATATAAGCGTTGGCGTTAATTGTAGCGTTGTAGCGTTAATTTTTGTCCGGCCATTTATATTACTAACTTTGATACGTGTCATCAAAATATAGCCCTACAATCAGTACAGCCCTAAATAGGTATTATACTAAACACACAATTTCTTGTAGATGAAGAAAATATTTTTTCAGTAGATTGTAGTATTTATGTGACTAACTTTGGTACGTGTCATCAAAATATAGCCCTATAATCAGTACCTACAGCCCTAAATAGGTGTAATACTAAACACACAATTTCTTGTCGATAAAAAAAATATTTTTTCAGTAGATTGTAGTGAAATAACCCAAAGTAGTGTAAGTTATATTTGAATTATTTTTCCTATTAATATAACCTAAAACATACATATTACTTTCTAGTAATAATTTATGAAGTAATGCCAACATATATTATCAGATATGTATAAATATATTATAGGATCGGATTTCACGTGATATAAAATTACCACTTTACCTACTCGTAATTACGTGCATTTTTTAAATCATATATAACTGAGGTCCTGTACAGTGCATAATGCGCTTAGATGTGTACTTAATATCCGACTAAAAGACTTGCACAGCCAACTCTCTACCTATAGAATCAAAAATACAGCAGAAACCAGTTAATACTTTTTCGTGTTTGCTTTAAAACAAATAACCAAATTAAGTACTCGAGGGTCGATCTGCACCGATTGTACGACCATTTATGGTTCACCCCTCACCGTCACCGAGGGACGTTGTAAAACTGACCAATAAAAGTTCATTATCTATTGGTTGTTCGCGCTTCCAACTTTTATTAGTTTATGGCGCTACTGTGAAACGCCATAAAATCTCGTGTAGCTGGATTGGTGACAAATTGTGGCGTTGACTTTACGACTGTGATCTGCTATTTTATGTTTATTTTATGTACTTGTAGTTGATAGGTTAAATGTCAAATCAGAATCGCTCAATTACTTAACGGTTTCGTAGGATTTTTTATGCTCCATATTTTTGTTCCGTCGTATTTTGCACTTTGTAGTAGTGTCTTTACTAATATGTAATGTTGAGATGTACCTTAGAATAAATCTAGGTGTTGCTATCAGGACCATAATTGTTTTAAAAATAAAAACTAACATTTGTTTAAGAAAGTATATGCTTTATCATCACATAAAAATTACCATACGTTTTTGCGTGATGGAAATATCTTGTGTCGTATTTTGGATATCTAATATGAGACATTGTGGATAAAAATGTAAACTACACTTTTATCATTATTTTTTTTATGTCAAACTACTTAATTAATTTTCAGGGATACCGGTCCCCATAAAGTTACCTAAAGTAAAGTGAGAAATAGTGCTATTATAAAATACTTAGTCAACTAGCCTTAAATTGAACTCCTTTCCCTACTGATAATGTAACTACTTTTAATGCTTATTCATTCCTGAAAAAAAAAACAAGTTATTGCGAAAAGTACACATATAAATACATGAATTAAGTGATTGAATTAAAAGGACGTTTAAAGCAGCGTTTCAGGCGTGTAATCACAGGTCTTACATGGCATTTGATGGGCGTGTCTACGGTATTATGCAAAATATGGCCACTGCGATATAGCCTTAGCAACTTTTCCAGGGTTGGTGATTCGCTCATTTTCAACTAGATATATATGGCTTTGTACAAAACCGAGATATTTTTGTTAATAGTTTCGTTCTTAAGATTTAATCTTCCTATGGCTCTTTAAGATTCCATACTATATGATACGGGTTTTTGGCCCACAATTCGTTGAGAATGGAGTTCACTCTACCACATTGCTCGAATGTTGAATGTCTCCATTTTAATCAAGTTAATTTATAAATGTAATAATTTATTATACAATACGTTTAACTGAAAAATGATCTGCTGCTTAACAAAATAACATCAAAAGACTGTATAAAGGAATACCTTTATGTAGATACATGTATAAAGGTTGGTCTCTACTTTATGTCTCTACATAAAGTCTCTACCAACCCTAGATCTACGACAGTAGCTTCCGATAACTGGATCTGTTTACGCAATAACCTTAGCACTTAATTATCGTATTTGAGCGCCTAACAAGAACCCTACTATAATCTACAGGGGTATTATTTGTTAAATAGCAAGGTATTATTTTTAAAGGCGGTAGTGTTAGCTGGTATTATCCCATTGGTTTATTTGCCATTGCCTAACTAATCTCATGTTGCAGCCATTTTAATGTAGAAAACATTTAATTACTACCTTTCGAATCAAGTTTTAGTCGCAATATTTTACAGTACCTTTAATTGTCGTATCTGTTTTGTAAATGTGAATATATATACAGGTGATTACTAATTTTCAGCTACTACTTTGTAGTTATTTAGCCTTACTTCTTTTATTTATTTACCCCAACGCATAACCTCACCTTTTGTTGTTTGCACATATAAATTGAAAATATTAACATTTGATTTATTTCTTAATAATCAGTTTTGTATATTACAAATACAGTACGTTTCCTTTTCAATAAATTTTAAATGCAAATAGTTTTATTATTCACTAATGAAAACGATACCTAAACAGATGTTTCTGAAACAGGTTTGGCAACCAAAATGTGCATAGTGACAGCATTATCGTAATAACTTAGGGTTCTTTGCTATAAAAAGCTGCGAATTGCTTTTTTAAGCTTCGAATTTGTACGGGTGATTGAATGGTTATTTATTAACTGATAAGAAATGATCTAAAAAAGGACTTGCTAGTTATAGCATGAGTACATCAAGCAGAACGGCAAGCCATAAGTAGGTGGTGGTTACACCTATCGAAGGAGTTGTTATTGAATTTGCAATCTTATGCGCTTGAAAATAGAGATCGTTGGGTATATTTTGTTGACTTGAACACTAGGTAACCCAAGCGCGTCCAAACGGCAAAAGAGTATAAATTAGAAAAGCCGTAAATTGTCAGAGGTGTTTTAATTGAAATCGTAGATAATTAAGTGCGTAGAACGACTGCGCATGCGTTCTACTGATTCATGTCAACTATTTGCTGAGCGTCGCACGCTTAGACTTATACTTGCATGTCATTGAAATATGTAAATTTATTCACTAATACCATTAGTAGCAATGTATTTATGTACTAGAGCGTTTGTAATTAATACTTGAATCTTCTTGTATAAAGTAATTAAATTTGAAGCCGGTCCCTTCTGGGCATGAGTATTCCCTGATGCCTTTTCAAAAAACGACCAAACTTCAAGGCGGTTTAGCAGATTCTGAAGTCGCCTTAAAAATTATGATGCTCTTAATATTAATCGCCATGTTTTCCTTCACCGTCACGCACGTGAAATTTGAAATTCAAATTTCGTGAAATTTAATATTTTCCGATGGTTCGGACATGTGGAGAGAATGGCTGATGAAAGAATGACAAAACAGATATACAATGCGAATGTAGATGGA